>PVIJ01012104.1:0-51399 GCA_004024925.1 Scalopus aquaticus | reverse complement strand
ATACAGCTTTCCATAGTGGTTGGACCAGTTCACATTCCCACCAGCAGTGTAAAAGAGTTCCTTTTTCTCCACATCCTTTCCAGCATTTGTTGTTGCTTGTATTTTTAATGTGTGCCATCCTCTCAGGTGTGAGGTGGTATCTCATAGTGGTTTTGATTTGCATTTCCTTGATTATAAGTGATGTTGAGCATTTTTTCATATATCTGTTGGCCATTTGCTTTTCTTCTTTGAAGAAGTGCCTTTTGAGCTCTTCTGCCCATTTTTTGACTGGGTTGAAAAGCAATTTCTAAAAGACTATCAACACAAAGTTGCACATGAAAGAAGTGCTAAAGGAATTGTCATAAAGCAACACTACAACAAATATAGAGGTAATACATACCAAACTTAAAAGGAGAAAGAAGAGAGAAAAAACATTGCCACTCAGGACAAATCTGAAGCCAGATTGTCCAATGGGCCACAAAAATAGTCCACTATATACTAATCTCAGCAGAAAATCCATACAAAATCAACAGAAATAACACATAAGACAGTAGAAGTTAAACCTAAACAAAATATAAAGGAAAATGTCAGAAATAACAATGAGCACCTATGTCTCCATAATCACCTTAAATGGAAATGACTCCAATTCACCAGCTAAAAGGCATAGAGTGGCTGAGTGGATTTCAAAACAAATCTCAAACTTCTGCTTGCTGTTGGAGATAAAGGTTGGAAAATAATCCTACAAGCAAATGACCATCAAAATATTCAGGAACAGCTATATTTACATCAGATAAAATAGACTTTTGATTAAAAGATGTAATAAGAGACAGATATGGACATTATAAGGGACTAATACAACAAAAAGAAAAAAACACTCAGAAATAGATGATGGAATATGAACACGTGACACTTAACTTACAACTACAGACATACAAAAAGACAGAATAAATATGAAAATGATAGCCTTAAACGGAGAGCTAAACCAAATAGGCTTAAAAGACATCTACGAAACACTCCATCCAAAAACCATTGCATAGGGCCTCCCTGGTGGCGCTGTGGTTGAGCGCTGCCCTGTGGAGCTGTCAGCAGCACGCGATGCGAGTTCGACGCCCAGCCGGGGAGAATCCCACATGGTGCGGCAGACCTCTCCTGCCTCGCCCACTGCTCCCCTCAGCAGTGTATTTCTGATCTGCCTGTTCTGCTCCCCACTCTGTCTCTGGTGAATCCTCTTGCCTCCCCACACCTCTGGCCTGTACCCCAGCTTGTATGTATAAATAAATAAATCTTTAAAAAAAAAAAACCATTGCATAGACATTTTTTTCTAGTGCACAGGGAACATTTTCAAGAATAGACCAAATGTTAGGACAAATGTTAATTATCAATAAAATCGATAGTTTTATTCAATTGTATATAATCATCTACAAAGACTGACATTGTACGCTCTCTGAACATTATGCCAGAAAGCTAGATCAAACATGAAAGAAGGAAAAATTACAAAAAATAAGGACACTACACAATATGCTGCTTATTAGTGGGTTAAATATGAAATTAGAAGAGAAATAAAAAATATAAGGGTACATGCTACCAGAATCGATAAGATGCAGCAAAGTGATCTTAAAAGGAGCACTGCAATTAGAAGCAAGAAAGCAAGAAGCATTAAGAAGCAAGAAAAATTGCAAATAGAGAATTTATTATGATACCTAAATCAATTTGTAAAAGAACAAACAAAACCCAAAATTAGTAAAAGGAAGGCTAAAAAAATAAAAGCAGAAATAAACAAAATAATATACAAAGGATCAATGAAACTAAGAGTTGGTTCTTTGAGAAAACAAACAAAATAGATAAACCTCTACCTAGACTACCATATAAGAGAGTAAAATAACTAGAAACAGATATGAAAGAGGAAAAATAACCACAGATGGAATAGAAATAGAAAGGATCATAAAATTACTATGAACAATTATATGCCAGTAAGTTCACTAACCATAAGGAAATGGACAAATTTCTGCATCAATAGAATTGATCAAGATTAAACTAGGAAGAAACAGAAGAGATGAATACACTGATCACAGGCATAGAAACTGAAACAGCAGTAAAAATAACAAAAGCCCAGGGCCAATTGACTTTACAAATGAATTCTACCAAAACTTTAAAGAAGAGTTGATGCCCATTTTCTCAAATTGTTTCTAAAAATGCAGTAAGAGGGAATGCTCCCCACCAACATTGTATTATTCCAGCATTACCATTATACTGAAACCATATAAATGCGGTCCAAGAAAAGAAAATCAATAGAGGTCTTTTTAAAATAATTTAACACAATATATTGCATCTAACATAAAAATAATATGCAATGGGTATTTTTTTCTGTTATAAAACTATATTCTACTAATTAGACACTCAAACTAAGATATTACATTGTTCAAAATATCTCAGCAGACAATCTTGTCTGATACAGACAACAAATTTGTACTTTCAGTAACCATGATAATTAAAATATCATCGGACTATATATATATATTTTTTTAAAGATTTATTTATTTATGTATACAAGTTGGGGTACAGGCCAGAGGCGTGGGGCGGCGAGAGGGTTCACCAGAGACAGAGTGGGGAGCAGAATAGGCAGATCAGAAATACACTGCTGAGGGGAGCAGCGGGTGAGGCAGGAGAGGTCTGCCGCACCATGTGGGATTCTCCCCGGCCGGGCTTCGAACTTGCATCGCGCGCGCGCTGCCGACAGCTCCACAGCGCAGCGCTCAACCGCTGCGCCACCGGGGAGGCCCGGACTATATATATTTTTTAATTTTTGCGTAGAAGAACCGAGGTATAAGTCAGAGGTATAGGGGGTACAAGGATTCACCAGAGACCGAATGGGGAGCAGAACAAGCAGACTGACTGAAACACTGCTGAGGAAAGCAGCAGGTGAAGACAGGAGAGGTCTGCTGGGCCATATGCGGTTGAGCTCCCAGGCCAGGGATGGAACTCAGGCCTTGGCAGTGAAAGTGCTGAGACTTAGCCCATAGGACACGAGGGAAGCCCCAGACTATGTCTTAAGGTAAAATTACTGTTTATGGTTTAAAATATTAGCAAGCAAAATAAAGCAAAAAGGCATAACAAATTCTGATGTTAAAGTTAAAATAATGAATTTTTAAATGGTACATTGCAATTATTTAATTCATGTTTGGGAAATTTCCTCATGTAAAGCACTTCAGTGGAAGACCATTTTATTTATGAGATATTCATTAAGAAATCATAATTTTAGAATGATTAATCTGCTGTGTTGATACCAACTTTGTTGGGATTCTAAGGATAGTTACTGTGACCTAAATTAGAAAAATTTTAAACTGTGACTCACAAAATACTAAAATCAGTTATCATAGAGAGTCAGAATGACACATGATTTATTATGTGGGCTTAGAAGTCAGATAACCTGGATATGTTTCTACCTTCTCTTACCATTATCTATAGCTGTGATTTTTCCATCTGCAAAATAGTAAAAATAGTATATAAAACCCACTTCACTGGATTTAGTTATATCATATGCAGCACTTTTAAAACAAAGCCCATCACAGAGTAAGTGTTGACATACACTGAAATACACTGTTGAAAAAATTATGGTTAATAATTGAAATGCAATTATAGACAAGACATTTGAACAAGTCAAAGGGAAAAATCAGTCTTATATAACATCATTTCTAATTTTCAAATTAGGTTAGATTAAAGGTCTAGGTAAATACTCATCTATTTTTCATAAATGTCTTTTGCAATAGTTGCTCTTTCTGAAAAAAGTAATTTATTTCATCTAATTGTCCAAGATTGTATCGAGTGTATGCTAGGCCAACTGAAAAGTTGAATATTGCCTACATAAGAAAATCTAGAAAAAATATTTTAATAAATCTAGTACAGAAGGGAAAGAACATTGCACTTGCCACCAAAAGTAAATACAATCTGAAGTAAAGAAAAAACAAGTTTACTATGTGTGTGGATAATGTATGTATCTGTGCGTGTGTGAACCGATAGAATGTATAGTGTGTATGTATAGGGACAGAGAGTGAGAGACTAAATGATAAGTCAAATAGAATTCTTTAAAATGCTTTTAAAAACTTGCTGTCAAGGCCTCCTTGGTGGTAAAAGGGGTTAAGTCTCAGAATTAAGAAGCTATCGCAGCCACTGAAGCACAAGTTCGATCCCAGACCAGGGAGCTGACCCACATGACACAGCAGACCCCTCCTGTGTAGCCTGCTGCTCCCCTCAGCAGTGTATTTCAATCAATCTGCCTGTTCTGCTCCCCACTCTGTCTCCGGTGATTCCTCTCACCTCCCCACACATCTTACCTACATCCCAGCTCTTGTATGCACAAATAAATAAATCTTTAAAAAAAAAAAAAAACTTGCTGTCAGTGGGTTTCTTTGCAGATTAAAATCAAAATGAAGACAACACATGTAGGAAGCAGGCAGTGAGTTTTCACTGCTTGTTAAGGACTCTTAGTGGATTGTTAATATCCAGTCAATGCAACTGACCTAGACAGTATTTACCTTCTTTTTTTCATTTCTTCAGAAAATGCTTATTGACTATCAACTATATATCAGATACCTCACTGAAAGCAAAGTATCAATAGAATATGGCATGATCACCACGCCCAAACCAAGGGCTTACAGCGAAGGTAACAGACAAGTCAACAGTCAGTTACAATATTTTTTTAAAGATTTAATTATGTATGCATACAAGCTGGGGTGAGGGCAGAGGTTTGGGGTGGGTGGGTGAGAGGATTCACCAGAGACAGAGCGGGGAGCAGAACAGGCAGACTGACTGAAATACACTGCTGACAGGAGCAGCAGGCGAGACAGGAGAGGTCTGCTGTGCCATGTGGGAAGCTTCCTGGCCAGGGAACAAACTAGTGCTGCAGTGGCTGCTGATAGCTTCATAGTGCTGAGACTTAAGCCCCTTGTGCCACCAGGGAGACCCGTCGTTACAATATTGCATCATAGAAGAAAACTGGCAAACGTTGGATAAAATTGTGGAAGAAAGTAACATTTGGGGCACAAAGGAAAAATAAATATGCCCTCTCCTTTATTTATGCATAGAAGAACTGGGGTGTAGGTTAGAAATGAGGGAGTTGAGAGAATTCGCAAGAGACAGATTGGGGAGCAGAACTGGCAGATTACTGAAATCCACTGCAGGGAACTGGCAAAATAGCTTGATAGTGCTGAGATTTAACCCCTGCACCACCAGAGAGGGCCCTCCTTAGAATAGTTTTATCACTTAAAGTTCTTGCCTTCCTCACACATACTTTGCACCTGTCAGAGAGATCATGAAAGTCTGCATCTCACTGTCAGAATGGTAGGGAATTACCATATGCCCACCAAAAAATATATGTTTTGTTTCTCTAATGTGCTTGCCTTAATGTCACTTCTTTTTTCCCACTGAAAATAACCTCACCTGTCCCACCATCTACAAAACTAAGATTCTACGTTATAGGTGGGAGCAAAGAAAGCAGCTGTCTGGGACCCTTCTCTCACTGACCTGCTCTCTATTGGGTTAATCCTCAAATTTTGACAACAAAAATAAAGTTTTTCTTTCTTCCACACAGCGAAATGATTACTTTTAAGTTTACAGTATAGTAGTTGCTGTGGCTGAGGTATACACTGGTTGTTCTGGAAGCACTGAATAAGGGCTCAACATTTAAGTCTGGATGTTTAAGGAAGTCTCTTAAGGAAGGCAGCAGCTGGCCAAAGTCTAGAAGAGCTGAATCAGATCAGTTACAGAGTAGACAAGGATATAGGTAATTTCTGACTGGAAAGAGAATATGAAAGGGGAGTGTAATTTTGAAAAAGAAAAAAGTATGATCCATTAGGGAAAATGCAATCAGTCTGATGTGATCAGCATTATAGTAGTCAGGACATGGAAGGCTGGAATAACGAAAAAGTGAATTTAGAGACATAAACATGGATCTTTTAAGTAAAGGATTTTAAGTGCAATACTTTGGGCATCTTATTATAGAAAAAAAGGGGAGGACTTTATGAAAGGATTTTCTGTAGAGAAGGCACCTGATGAGGCTTTAGAAAGATAACACTGGTGTAGGAAATGGAGGAAAATTGAAGTAGGAACTCTGAACTCAGAATGTCTTCATTTGCTAAACAGGAAACAAAGACAGAGATTCAGTAACTAGCCCCAAATGACACAGCTTGTAACAGGGCAAGTTGCATTTCACGCAAAGTTCTGCATAATTCTAATGTAAATGTCCTTGTGCTTCTCAGAAAAGAAATTGATGTGACCTCTTCTAAGTATTTTGAGCAGTAACAAAACAGTGCAAGAAAAGCAATGACATGGTCAGGCCTAGCTTTCAAAATCAAGTATAGGGGTGAACAATTATCCAGTGAATTAAAGACCATCTGGATAACCCTGGCAAAGTAGATTTAGTACCTGAGTCATTCAGATAATTGTGCAAACAATGTGCCCTGCGCTCACTGAATAAACCAGTCATTAATGTCTTCCCTAGTACATTCTGCCCCTTGGCACATTTGAAATGGACAACAGTAGCTCAGGAAGAATTAAAGTACTTTTCACTTCATAGGAGAAGGACATAAATAATAATGGGATCTTAATAGACTGAGAATGTATTTTATATGTCCCCAGGAGGCATTTCACACAGAGATATATACATGATATGCATAAACTAAATTCCACTTCAAAGAGGCAATCTCAGTCTCAGATGTGTGTGCTTATATACACTTGTCAGGTAGCAGAGAGTTTTCTGGGCATTCATAGATAAGAGATGCTACTGCAAACAGATTTATAGATTAAACTACCATCAAGTTAATTTCTGCATTCCAGAAATATACATATAAAAGATTAAAAACAGGGTGAGGAAAATTTTAACAGTACCCAGAAAAATTTCTTATTATATGAAGGAAATATGAGTAGTCATAATTTAAAAAAAAAGTCAAATGAAACCCATAAATTAAAAAATACTTAACCAATAAACATGAAAATATGTCTTTAATTCATACAAAATTATAGAAATACAACTCAAAAGAATAACTGGAAACATAATTTCTACTATTGAAACAGTCACAATTTTTTAAAAACACAATACTAAGTGATAGAATTTTGTCATATTAGTGCATTCCAATTAACAATTTGTGCATAAATTTTTTTACTGGGGCAATTTAGCAGTAAGCATTAGGAATCTAGAAATATTTATACATTTAACCCAGTAACCTCAAGAAGTTATTGTAAGGTAAATATCAGAAATGCAAAGATTATTGAATACTTTTGTACATTTCCAATTATCTGAAAAACTGGAAATAATCTAAAGACTATGTAAAAGGATATTTAGCAACCATAAAAATATGGGTCAGTAAAATATTAAATGAATTAAATGAATATTTATGATATGATATTAAGTGGGGGGGAGCTAAAGGCAAAAATAAATATTCATTCTAATTCCAAATGATAAATTTGAAAGAATTATGTATATTTATAGGAATAAAACTGGAATGTTGAGAGAGGATCTTTCTGTCTAATGGAATTTTATTTTATATTCAATTTTTCCTGCTTCTAAGGTCACACAACCGTATGATCCATTCTCAGGATTTGAATTCAAGTGTTCTGGCTCTATAAAGCTGGTGCTCTTAAAGATATAGAGTAAAGCACAGGAAAACTTTCAAAGCAAAGTGAAACCAACAATGAAAATTAAAAGTATATTATATCAAAAATAATATGTGGTAGAGTGAAACAGGGAGATTTATACACTGGGAGATTTGACAAATTGTCTTCTGCACTAATTGAGGCATGCAATGACAGATGAAACTGCTATGGGGAAACCAAAGAGAAATACAAAGCAAAGAAACTAATTTGAAGAGATATCTATATATATTGTTAAATTATATAATGTATTAAATTATATTAATATATAAATATATTGATATATTCTGTATATCTATTTATTTTAATATAGATATATATATTTCCTCATTTTGTTGCAGCACTATTTACAACAGCCAAGAACTAGAAAACTAAATGCCAATTGATTGATGAGTGAATGTAGAAGATATGGTACATACACACTCTGGAATACTGTATGCCTATAAAAAAGACAAAATCCTGCCTTTTGTAACTACATGGAGATACCTAGATGGTATTTTGCTTAATGAAATAAGTCAGATGGGGAAAGACAAACCCATTTTCTACATTCATGCATTCATTCATTCATATTTCTACATTCATATGTAGAGAAAACAAAAAACAGATGAGCTAAGTAAAACAAAAATAAATGTTTGAACTATAAGACTGTCATCCAAAAGATTTTAAAGCTTTCAGAGAGAATGAAAACTTTTATTCATGATCAAGTCGAAGGGCTGCACTCTGGAGGCCACATTTCTGAGTATTTAGGAGAACCTTTGTTAGTCCCCCCAATCTGCAGTTAGAAAGGGGTTTCTAAAGTCAAAAACCTGGACCTCCCTAAAGGCCTGGGGGGTTAAGTCTCAGCACTACCACCACTGTTGCCTGAGTTCAATCCCCGGCCAGGGAGCTGACCCACATGGCACAGCAGACCTCTCCTGTCTCATCCTTTGTTCCCCTCAGCAGTGTGTTTCAGTAGATCCACCTGTTCTGTTCTGCTCCCCACTCTGTCTCTGGTGAATCCTCTCAGACCCTGCACCTCTGGCCTACACTACCATTCTTCTACACAAAAATAAAGAAATAAAGTGAGAGCAAAGGTGCTGGGCTCCCAGCTGCAGATATGCTGAGGACTAGCACAAAACATACAAAAATTGTATTAAAATAACACACACCCCGCACTTCTGGCCTACACCCCAGGTCTTCTACAAAAAAAAAATAAATAAATCTTTAAAAATATCAGTAAATAAAGCCAAAAACCACCAGGGGGTTTTTCAGTCACTTAAGCAGTTATCAAAGTTATGAATAGCTACTGTCTTGGAGCCAAAAATTGCACGTCACCTACAGGCAGGACTTAGTGTTTCTTCAGGATGTAGTTTTTTCCAGGCAGGTGTCCTTTAAACATTGCCTCCTTTCTCTTGGGTGGGAAGGGTGGCAAAATCTGCCAGTGTCTAATGGCTCCCAGTTTCTACTTTAAATACCCTGGTCAGTAACGACTTCTTTGGGGGATTTTCCCTTCCACATGACTGATCTAGAGAGGGCAAATCTGAGCTTTTAGCCGTGAACTGAAGGTTGTATATACACATGTGGATTCTCAACTATGAACTCCTGAAACATATATAATGTTATAATGCAATGTTACTTCAATTAAAAAAAAGATAGGAAATAGTACTTTAGCCATGGGCAGGGGGAGGGAAGCATCCTATTGTCCCAGGTTTTGGTCTTCTAGTGAGACTGTGGCTCTGAACTATGAATTTCACAAGGTTTCTGTTTTTCTTCCTCCTCAGGTGGGAAAGGATGACAGGAGTGAACTGCTATTAAGTATTCCCCTCCCCCCTGGCCAATTAGGCTGCGATAATAACCCAGCAGGCTGTGCTCTGACTAACTAGTTTCTCCTGAGAGGGTATTATGTTTAGTGAAATAAGTCAGATGGGGAAAGACAAGCATGGTTTCACTCACATGTGGTATAAACAGATTCACAAGACAAAAAAAAAAAGCACAGCTTTTAGACTAGGAGCCCTATTAGAGGTGACCAGAGGGGAAGGGAAGAGGACTGGGTAAATCAGGACAAAGGAGATAACTGCAGTGTGAAGGATGAAACTGACAGATAGTAGTGAACTAAGTGTAGTACCTGAAGTATAATGTTCTAAGCAAAGTTACTTCAATGAAAAACAACTAAAAAAGGGGGGCCTTCCGGGTGGCGCAGCGGTTGGGCCAGCCGGGGAGAATCCCACATGGTGCGGCAGACCTCTCCTGCCTTGCCCGCTGCTCCCCTCAGCAGTGTATTTTTGATCTGCCTGTTCTGCTCCCCACTCTGTCTCTGGTGGGCCCTCTTACAGCCCCAAGACTCTGGCCTATACCCCAGCTTGCATAAATAAATCTTAAAAAAAAAAAAAGAAAAACAACTAAACAGGACTGAGTACAATGATTGAGAAATGCACAGATTATAGATGCATATGGGTATATATATGTCCACCCAAAAAGAAGATACAAATGAGTTAAGAATAAAAATGAATAAATAAATTACTGAAAAGACAGTGGGAATTTAGAGGCAGAGGGAAAGGAACCTGAAAGAAAAAAAAATAACAAAACTAATCACAAAATAGAAAATTGTAGTACGCTTTTAAAAGCCAGTTTAAAAGTAATGACTACTGGTGGAGGAAAAGCAAAAATCGGTTTTCACTAATTACATTAGCATGACTAGAAACAGTACTTCTACTACTAAAGTTATTATTTATGAATGAATAGTCCCTAGTTCAAATGTTACATATATTACCTCACTTATACTCAAAATCTCACAAAAAAAACTCTGAAGTAAATGCTATTATAAACCCCAATTGGCTTACTGACATTTACTTATCTAGGTAATGATACATGAATATTAACACATGTAGGCCTTCTTCCAAGGCCTCTTCACACTCAGACAGTATTTTGCAATAGCTAATAGAGAACAGATTAGGATGGGAATACAGGAGTAGTAATTTACTTCTGATTAAAAAAAAATTGTCACCAATTTAGGGGGATTCATTCTAAAGCTAGAGGCAGGAAGAAGAGATAAGACAAAGAAAGGAAGACTAGAAAAATTAAGGGAAAATTTTGACATCACATCATTGTGATATCAAGAAGTAGAACTAGGAGATGGACAATACGGGAAAACAGTAGATGAAAAGAGAAGAAAAATGAATAACACACTAATAAAATGAAAACAAATATTGGATTTAAAGAAGGGCTTACTTGTAAATTAGAGAACTTAGGGTCTGCAATAAGATGTTAACCATGGCCAATTTTCATGCAGAAACAGATAAAATGAAAACTGGAAATGGATGGAATTTAATAAGGCAATTACATGGCATGTTTTATATGTTTTATATAGATGATATTTGAATCCTCTAGCTTTCCATTTGTACTCAAGAGGCACAAGACACAAGAGTACAGACAGAATAATTTGTATATAGAAACAGTCTGTGGAAGTATAGAAAAACACCTCACATCATCCATTACTATTCATGGAGAGGATATCAGAGCTAAAAAGAAGTTTCCAAAAGTCGTTCCCCAGGCCTCCCTGATGGCCTAATGGTTAAGTCTCAGCGATATCATGGCTATGGCCTAAGTTCAATCCCCAGGGAGCTGATCCTCATAGGGCTCAAGAGACCTCTCCTGTCTCACCCACTGCTCCCCTCAGGAGTGGATATGCCTTTTCTGCTCTCCACTCTATCTCTGGTTAATCCTCTCACCCCCTGCACCTCTGGCCTCACCCCAGTCCTTCTATGCAAAAAAAAAAAAAAAGACGCTCCCAACATACAGCTTCCTATCCTATCAATAAACAGATTACGCCAAAGTCGTTGCTGCTACTTTCCAAACAATTGCTAAGCAAAGTGCTTCCTCAATAAGAATTTTTGAGCTTACTTAGAACTGTGTCGAGCACACAAAAGTATGGTTAGGGTCCTTCTGCAAAGTACTTCCTGTCTAATTAGAAGATAAATCAGACATACAAACAAGGATTAAAATTCAAAATATAAGACTAAATGTGATTAGGTTTCCAAATAAAAAAGATCTAGTGTAGATTCCAGAGGGAGATGATAACTTTGTGTTGGAGACATTAGAGCAACGACCATGAATTTGAAAGATGCATAAATTGACAGATACCAATGAACTGTTATAACTAGTAACAGTTCTTTTTAGTCAATTCCCACTGCCTGTAATGGTAGATGAAATCCTTTGCCTTCAATATGACCTGATAAGTGGGATTGTATTTTAGAAGCCCAAAATTCAATTTTATAGATACATGTCAAACTAGACCTGAATAACCTCACCAATACTGTTCCTGGCAGCAATATTTACCAAATTTTTTTACCAGACTAAAATATGTGGGAAGTTGAAGTATCCTTTTTGAAGGAAAACTATTATGTAATTCATACCAGGTAGACTGGAATATTAGGGCAGAAGTAGTGATTTTGGGAAAGACTTTAAGAAATTGCATGTGTCCTCTAAATCTTAGTTCTCACATCTAGGGAAATGGAAAGGTTATCATCAGTATTACATATTTCGAGGCAACCAGAAATATAAATGCATCTATTTTTAAAAGTCCATCTAGCACAAATAGGTATGATGGAAGCAGTAGCACAAGACTAAATATCAAAACTACAGGTTAAATTTGCACAAAGAAATATATCAAAATTACCCTCAAAGATTCTAATGGTCCCTTGGTTCTATTTTCCTGTAAAGTGGGTGGATCCCTTCCCCACAAGGTGCCACAATGCTGCTAGTCATATCACCCAAATAAATTTACCAGCAAACAACCAGGTATAGATATAAGTAAATCATTATGCTCTAATGAGTCGATAAAATATCCCAGGTATGATATTTGTTTACCGGAGGTATGTATTCCATTTCAGGCTGATGAGGGTCATATGCAGATTGCAAAGTTGAAAATAAACGCAGGGACATGGATGAAGATCCAATAACACGCAACGAATGTGTTCAAAATGGTACTTGGAGTTACTGATCTTCGTGTGCATTATAACACATTATTTCTGGAGGTGTTTCCTCTATCTGAGTGAATCTTTCTGGCTTTTCCCCCAAAGGAGATTTTGATTTCCTTTTGCCCCTCCCATTCCGTGCTTCCAGATAGCTTCAGAAGGCCAAGGCAGCCTGCTCAGCAGCAGGCAAACAGGGTTGGCTGTGCAGGAGCTATATATAGCTCCACCTTGGAGATGTGCACACACAAGCCCCACATACAAATACGCATGTTGGATTTGGCATGAATAAATGAGAAGGGTTGCAGCGCTCCTCTCTCTCGCTTCCCCTGCGTCCCAATTTCTCAGTAATTTTCAGATCCGGGTGTCATCAGTCCCTGAGAGTGATGCAGCGTCTAATTTCTCTGCAATTCTTCTGCCTACTGCTTCAGCAATCTGACTCCAACGGGAGCCGGCACTGGGCCAACACCTACTACCCAGATGCGGTCACCCCATGAGTCTGCTCGCAGCCGCGGGGAGACCATCCGGGCACAATTTCTTGGCTCTGGGAATCCCTAGGACAAGCCCAGCATCTAGAAACTGGGCGAGAAGGTGGTTGCCAGTAGGCGACGGAGCCAGGCTGGGCGAGAAGAGGCAAAGCCTGAGCTGTCTCTCCCCTCCCCGGTCTGCAGCAGCCAGGGATGGGCCCGCTTCTTCCCAGCAGAGACGTGATTAATCGGAAAACGTCCTTCTAGTTGCAGGGACTTTGCCCCAGCCCCCACGCCCAAAGGAGCCCATGCTTAGGAGAGGACTAGGCAAAAAAATAAGTGGCCCCCGCCCCGCCCCTCCCCTCAGCGCAATGCTCGGATTTTTCAGAAATGTGCTCAAGTCTAGACAGAAGGTGGACCGGAAAAATGAGCCGGTGCGGCCAGGCGTGGAGGAGGAGACGCTGGGGTTTGGGGGAACACGCGGGTTCCCGCAGCTGACATGTCTGCTCCCCAGACCCTCCCCGCAGGGGCGATGCGGCATCCTGGAGCCAGTCCCCGAGGTTGCAGCCTCCGAGAGCAAAGTTAGGGAGACGCGGATGGCGGCTCGGTCCCCTTTCCCCGGCGCTGCCACCTCACCCCGCCCGCACCCCGGCTCCGCAGCCCGCACCCTCCTTCCCAGCACCTGGAAAACCTCCACCCGGGTCCTGCCCGCCGCGCCTCACCATCAGGGCTGAGGCAACCGCAAGAGATTGGGGGTGACGAGGGCGGGGCAGGGCTGGAGGAAGGGGAAGGGTGGCAGCGGAGCACGAAAATCCGCGTTCTTTATTCCATCTACACCGACATCCAGCCTCCTACCTGCTCCCAGCTCCGGCTCGCCGGCGCCGCGCGGCTGGACTGTAACCTACAGGTTTCCCACTCGCTCTGCGAACACCTGGGAGCGCATCTCCGCACCCCGCGCCCCTCCTCGTCTCAGCCGAGCCCACCGAGCGACTTGACTCCAGAAACGCGGCCTTGGAGGACGGTTATTGGGGCCCGGGGTAGAGCGGGGCGGGCGCGCGGGATAATCTGCTTCTCCGATTGGACAGACGGGCCGTCACTCTCGCCCCAGGACCAGGGCTTGCTCGGAGGCAGACGCTCAAGCCAACTGCAAAGGGGCTCTGCAGCCCCTGCAACCCAAACCTGCTGCTACCGGCTCGGGGACCCCGAGGAGGAAGGAAACAGGTTTGAAGACCTGTCATCTGAGGCCTCAAGAGGGAGGGAGGGGCTAGGCGTAACCCAGCACTTCCTAGGGCCTCCCTTAAGGGACCATCTGTTGTGGGAGATTTGACAGGCGAAAATATCAGTATTGCTCCTATGATGGAGAAGCACGAACTTCTCTTAAGAATGAAGCAAAAAGCATCAACTTGGGTGAAAAAGATAATAACAAGGAAAAAAGACATGAAGGTTTCGTCGATTACAAATTTTCATTTTTGCTTAGTTTTGACATGGTTCTCTGTTTGTGTGTAGAAAATGTTGAATTGCACAGACTCCAAAATATTCCCTGACTGCATAATAACCTCTCGAGAAAGAGTAAAAGAAATAAATGAAGGCCAAACTGCAAAAGTCTTCTCAAGAATCACCTCCTTTTGTGCCCTAATCCTGAGGCTGCAGAGGATGTATAAACCACCCCAAATCCAGGTGGTCCACCTACAAGGTGTACTTTGTGCCCATGTTCCATCTCTGCCATTTGTCCAGGTGGCATCAGGAGGCTATGGAATTTAAGAGACTTAGTGCTTGTGGGGGGGGAAGGGGGGGGCAGAGTTGATAGATCGCAAGTAAAGTTAGGGTTAGACGGTGGTAGTTTTAGTGCCATAATAAGAAAACAGTCTTCTCCCTCACAGGCTGCCTGCATTCTACATACTGTCAAGGTCTTCAGTCATCTATATAAAGTACTCATCTTAGCCAGCACTGAGCATAAGACATCACTCTCATACTCAAAGAACTTATATAGACTTAGGACCCTGGACATTGTTGAAGATAGCTTTGCTATTAAAAGCTAAATAAGTATAGACTCTTAGTTTAGTGTATATGGTTGTTACTGCTATTACAGCAGTCTCTTCCTAAAATGTTCTTTGCAAAAAACTGAGGAATCAAGTCAATGCATTTGAAAATAGAAAGGACAGTAGAGATCATTTATAGAGAACAATAGATATGACTCATGCTGGGACCCTCTTAACACTAAGTAAGAATGTTACAGGGCAACCTTGATATTCAATGGGGTGCCTGACTGTGGGTTCTCACCCGTGTGCTTAAAAGGACTTATAATAAAAACAATTGCAGGCACTCACAAAAAAGTTAATAAAAGGTTTATTTACAAAAAGGAAGGGAAATAAAAAAAATCAATAACTCATGGACAAAAGAGAAAAGAGAGAGAGAGAGAGATAAATCTCCAAATACTTCCTACCAGATCCAAAGAGCTGGAAACCCCCAATGGCACGCTGAAGCCCAGCAAGAGAGCCCCAAGCAAGAGAGCCCCAAGGTCCAAAACCCTCTTATTTAGCCAACATGTCTGCTTAACTCCACCCCTCAGTTCCCAGTAATCCTCTCTTCAGGATGATAAAGGAATTAAGGGATTAGTAGCCCTTAGTGTCTTGGATCTCTTTGGTCTGAGGTGGGGTCCATAAACCTTCCTGTGGAGTTTGTTGCAGACGTCCTTTTTCCCCCCAACAGGAATAATGAAAAATGTAGCCTCATCAGTCATGTTTCTACATAACATTACCCTTAGTCTTGGACCTCTACCCCAGGTGCTCACACCAGTTGTTCCATTAAATTAAAGTCACTCATGAATCACTGTATACCAGGTTATAGGTGCTAGGGAGCTAAGTATAAGTAACATTCAACTTGTCAAGAGGATCTCAGAAAGCAATTTATATAGTAAAACATACAATATATTGTAGTAGGAAGTGTGTATTTTCAACATTCACTCTTTTGATTCCAAAGCATAGATTATTTGGAATGATAATGAACTCCAGCAGAATCTCCTCTAAATTTCAGTAATGAGAAGAAGCCAGAGTATTAAGGACAGAAACTGAGTATTGTTGTTAGTCATGGAGAAATTAAAAGTGTAAAGAATACTGAAGAAATCTATTATCTGCATACTTCCATTTTTTATTTCATTCATTACTTCAATAGATATTACTATTGTAAATATAAGGATGAATGAGATAGATAAGCTTCCATGGATAATAAACATTTTTATTTTTTATATTTATTTTCTTACATTGTTGTTAGTTTTTGGATAGTATTTGATTTCTCCCCTCGGTGTAGTCCCCATAAATATCCCCATAAATATCCCACCATCACAGCACCCATGATCCATCACCACAGTCCATTATGCTCTTCCTCCCCCTATTTTGTCCCTTTGATCTACCCCTCCCATGCTGTGTGTCTCAGATCAACTTGCAAATTTATCTTTTTCCTGACCGCTTGTTCGGTTTCTGTGCTGTACAATGATTCTGTGAAGAGGAAAATAAGACATTATAATTTGCCCAAGATCATTTATCTACCAAGAGCAAAACTGAGTCTAGAACTCTAATATTAGAAATATTTAGGTTTTTTCCCAGCACAATGAACACTTTTTTTCTGATGACTGTTCCAGCAGCATTTTTGCCTGCTTTCTTCCCTAAACCACCCAGCTTTTTTGAACTTTTCAGGACTAATTCAATGGTAAACAAATTTCCAGACTCTATAAAATAGATGGAAGCATGTACCTTTAACTGGAAATGAAGTAGAACACAATCCGAAGCTAAGCCTTGGTATACTTATGAGTTTGGGGTCTGCCTCATGAAACTTAGATCAGAGTAACTGATGCTGGTCTTGAGATATAAAGAAAATTGATAGAAATGGATAGCCAGTTAAGCAGATTACCTCTAGCATATATTGTCTCTAAAATCAGGCAGAACTGCAGAAACATTGGTCTGAAACTGGTCTGGTAGCCTGGGATGAAATCTATCCGTCAATCTTCAAAAACATAGTAGGAAAATTTTATCTTTTTTCTGGATGGTTAATTCCCTTATCACTCATAGAATTTCCCAGCACAATTTACCGGGATTTGCATTGCTAAACTTCCCTTGGCGCTATCTTGAATCCTCTCCTGCCATCCCTGCCTTCCTCCCTCATGCTTTGGCCCTGATTCTTGAAACATTCCAATTTTCTCCAACTAGTGATTAGACCTCAGTGAGAGGAAACTACAACAGCACAGCTTTCCATAGCGTGAATTCTTTTTCTTTCTCCTTTGCTCCACCCACCATTTCCTCACTTTGAAGCTTCCCAGGAGAACAGTTGCTAATATAGCCTGAGATAGCAAGGACGGGGGAGATTAAGGAAAAGGGTTTTTTCTAATCAAAATTTCAAGCTAAACTTAACACACCAGAAAGACAGTGGAGGCCCCACCCACTGGTTTGAATGTTGTGCTGAACCCAGTCTGCAGCATCTTACAGAAGCTCACATCAGACCACTGACCTAGCTTTTACATAACCTATAGGGAACACAGGCAAAACCAACACAATATCAGTACTACCTGTTGGGAAGAAAAGCCTGGGAAGATAGTTTTTAAATACTAAATACTGGAAATACCAGAACCACTGCAATCTTTTTGGTGGGTAGAGGTTACATTAGATTTCAATTTTTGTCAGTGACTGCTGAGCACTAGAAGGGCAAGTTTACCAAATAGCCACATGGTGGTAGTTCAAGTTACACGGGTAGCTTTATTTCACAATTTCTCCTTGTTTCACTATTTATTTCTTTTTAGCATTGCCCCATTTGTATAATAGAAATCAATGCATGACATTAAGGAATATTATTCTTTAGTTCATCGGTAGTATATACTCCACATTCTTTCAAATCATGGAACTCATGCAGAAGGGCCAATGCTCAATTCCATTGTAACACTGCAGCTTCTGCCTGTAATTCACGGAGGAGATGCAGTTATTATTATGAACCCCCACTGTCAACCTTAATTAACATGACCTTTCCCTTCTTCCCTAACTGTCAGTATAAAGTAGATTTTATTTTCTGGGTATCCTTGAAATGATAGATATGTTTCACCATCTGAAATGACCATAAGACAGAACATTAAGAAAACCTTGGTTCTACTCGAGATTAGCAACTAGTTGAGTGGATAGAAATAAAACTTTAAACCTCAGTCTCCTATCTACAAATCAGTGTAATTCATCATATCAACAAAGGGAAAGATAAAATCTATATGATCATATCACTAGATGCAGTAATGGCATTTGAAAAGGATTCAGCATCAATTTATGATAAAAACTCTACAATTTATGCCAAGAGAAGGAACATATCTCAACATAATAAAGGCCATATATGACAAAACCACAGCAAACGGCATATTCAACGGTGAAAGCTGGAAGGCTTTCCTTTAAGGTCAAGCATAAGACAAGAATGTCCACTATCACCATTACTCTTCAAAGTAGAAGTGGAAGTCCTAGCTAGAAATTAGGCAAGAAAAAGATATTAAAGGAATCCAAATTGGGGAAAAAGAAATAAAACTACCACTATTTGCTGATGACATGATAATATACCCTTAAGATTCCACAATAAAGTTATTAGAAACAGTAAATCAGTCAAGGGGTAGGCTACAAATTTAATATACAAAAATCTGTTTCATCCCTGTAGCAAACAATGAACTAGAAGTGAAAGTAGTTGAGAAAGCAATCCCATTTATAATCTCATCAAAAGAGTTAAACACCTAGAAATAAGGGAACAAAGAAAGTGAAAGAACCAGCCAAATTACAAGACCATATAAAAACCAACACAAAGAAATAGAAGGTTATGCTTTCCCCATGGATTGGAAGAATTAACATTATTAAAATGGTCATGTTACTGGCCTCCCTGGTGGCCCAACAGGTTAAGTGTCAGCACTATGAAGCTATCTGCAGCCATTATAGCACAAGTTCGATCCCCAAACAGGGAGCATCCCACATGGTGCAGCAGACCTTCCCTGCCTCGCCCGCTGCTCCCCTCAGCAGTGAATTTAGGTTGATCCAGCTGTTCTGCTCCCCACTATCTCTGCTGAATCCTTATCAATATTTTAAAGACATTCTTTAAAGAAACAGAACAAATAATACTGAAATATCTATAGAACCACAAAACACCCTGAACAGACAAAGTGGTCCTGACAAAAATTCAGAATGGTGGTATCACACTCCCAGACCTCAAACTATACCACAAAGCTATAGCAATCAAAAATACCTTATTGGGGAAAAACGGATACACAGATCAATGGAATAGAATTGAGAGTCCAGAAAGAAAATATAAGCGTTAATTTACAATAAAAGATTCAAGAGCATAGAATAACTTAAGGAAAGTCTCTTCAACATGGAAAGCCCATACAAAAGGATGAAACTAGACCACTATCTCACACCTTAAACAAAAATCAAATGAAAACAGATTAAAGATTCGGATGTAAGACCAGAAATCATAAAATACATAGAAGAAAACATAGAGGAAACACTCCATAACACTGGCTTCACGAATGTGTTTGGGGACTCAACTCCAAGACAAAAGTAAACAAAAGGAAAAAAAGAAAACAAACAAATGAGATTACATCAAACATCTAACAAGAGGCTATTCCAAGTCTACAAAGATTTCATACAACTCATGAAGAAGAAAATAAATTACCCATTCAAAGTATGGGCAGAAGAACTAAACAGATACTTTTCCAAAGAAGACATACAGTTAGTCAACAGGCAAATGAAAAATGTTCATCTATACTTTTCAGTAGGGAAATGCGTATCAAAACTATAAATACCACATCACCCCTGACCGAATGGCCCATCTCAAAAAGGCCAAGAGCAACCTGTGCCACCAAGGCTATAGAGATAAATATACCCTTATATACTGTAGTGAGAATGTATATTGGTTCGCCCCTATCAAAAACTGTATAATTATCTTAAAATGTTTAAAATAAATCTACTATATGATCCAGCAATTTTACTCCTTGGTACTCATCCAAAGAATAAAACAACAACAACAAAAAAAAACCCACTAATTTGAAGGGCTATATATGCACTCTTTTGTTCATTTTAGCACTATTTATAATGTCTAAGTTACGGACATAACCTAAATATGCAATGTCAGATAAGTGAATAAAGAATATGTGGTATATACACACAGTGGAATACTACTCAACTATAAACAAGCTAAAATCTTTCAATTGTGAAAACATGGATGGAATTGGAAAGAATAATGCTAAACAAAATAAGTATAAAGGAGAACTCTAAACACTGGATGATTTCACTCATATACAGACTATAAAGAAGAAAAACAAAAGAATAGAGAATACTAAACCAAACAAACCCTATGAATCTGACTGTATAACTGAAGCTACCAAAGGGAGAGAGTGAAATGGGGAGGTAATGGGGGAAGGAGCACGATGAACTATGGTGGAGGATTATTGGTGCTTTGATGGTGGGTAACATACCTCTGAAGAGTTGTGAACTTATATCCTTAAATTGTTTATAGGGCCATAAATCAATGTGACCTCAATAAAAAATATACAATTTTAAAAATAAAGTAAAACAAAATGAATGTGCTTACCTCAAACACAGAAAAGCAATAGATCCATTAAAAGGTAGCCAGCACCACACCAATAAACTGTTGTTAGAAATGAACCTTTTACCACCTCATTGCAAGGCAATTTGGCAGTTATCAGAAATCCCTCAAAAAATTACAGCTTTGATACCGTAATTCTAATTCTATAAATTCTAGGAAGCACACAAATAATATCACAGGATAAACTGATAAATACTTCAATGTCCAGGAATAAGGGTTAATTCAATATTAAAACATTCATATAATATTGTAAATCCATATTTTGACTGAGAAAATAGCATCAGATATTAAGTGAAAGCAAATAACATGGCAGGGAGTAGAAGCCTACTTCTTTTAAAAAATTAATAGTAAAATGAATATATAATATCTTTGTATGTGAGAAATTAAAATATGGGTTGCTATCTTTTAGAAAAAAATGTGATCGGAGTTTTTTCTTTGTCCTATTTTTGAAATTTTCACAATGACTGAAAAAATAAAGCTATCTTATGTAAAAGCAAAAAAGATATTCTACTTCCTACCCCTTCTGCTTCCCCAGCTCCTCATGTTTTCAACAGCTTGACCTTGCATGCATATCTTAGTTGTCAAATGGTCTTGGAACAGAGGAGTTCAAATATTACAGCATGGCTCTCAATATTCAATCTACTCTTTTGAAGACATGCTATATAGTTCATCATTCTGCCTGCATTTTTTTTTCTTGCTTTGGTGGAGTAATGGTTAGTAAAAGTCCTGGCCTAGGTGTTCCACAATTTAATAAATGTTAATAACTTCTTGCTGAAATAAAATAAAAGTACATTGTTTAATTAGTAATCACTTCAGACTTTTCTGCTTAACTTTTTGTTTGAGAATTTTAGTTTAATTTTATTGGTATTAGAAAAATACTCTAAAGGGATTTTAACCCTGGGTGATTTGTTGAAGCTTTGTCTCTAAACAAACTTTATATTGTTGGTAAATGTTCTACATACTCTTAAAAAGAAAATGGAACTTCAGTTTCAGATAATAGAAGAATAACTACCACTGAGCCCTTTCTCTTATAGAAATGAACTATAAACTCGAGCAAAAAGAAAATGAAAAACTACTAGAGGACACTGGAAAACAACCAAAAGAAGGCAGAACTGGAAAAGGTGTGGAAAATGTGGAAAAAGAAAATGGCAGAGGTTGATTTACCATTTTATACAACTTTGGTTTGATGACAGTTCTCATTAGGTTCCAATTAGGAGAGATAAATTAAAATAAAACTTTCTGGCTGAAGAACCAGAGGACAAAATTGTGGACAATAACAGAAGAGAGAAAATGAGAGAGGGAAATCCCAGAAGGAGTCATCCATAAAGGGGGGCCTCCCTGGTAGCGCAGCGGTTGGGCGCTGCACTGTGGAGCCTTCGGCAGCAGCCACGCGAGTTCGACGCCTGGCCAGGGAGATTCCCACGTGGCGCGGCAGACCTCTCCTGCCTCACCCGCTGCTCCCCTCAGCAGTGTATTTCCGCCGGTCTGCCTGTTCTGCACCCCATTCTGTCTTTTGCCACCCCAAGCCTCTGGCCTGTACCCCAGCTTGTATGCATAAATAAATAAATCTTAAAAAAAAAAAGAGTCATCCATAAAGGAAGAAACCTCAATTCAGAGTATTACTCTACCCCAAGTCATAAATTGACTCCTTAACTATATATACACAATAGTTTAGAGACAACCCAGTTAAGATTGAAGAACTGTAGTTAGTTGAAAGGTGACCCCTCAATCTCTGGAACCTGTGAATGTTACCTTAAGTGGAAAAATCCTTGCAAAAGTGACTAAATCTTGAAATGGGGTGATTATCCTGGATTATTCACATAGATCCCATATATATTCACATGTATACTTTTAAGAGGGAATCAGAGGGATATTTTACTGTACACAAAAGAGAAGATCATACACAGACAGAGCAGAGAGATTTGAGGACGCTGGCTTTGGAAAACTGGAATTATGTAGCCATATGCCAAGGAATCCCACAGGCACCAGAATCTGGAGGAAGCAAGGAGTGGATGCCCTAAAGCCACTGGACGTCATTTTGAGTTTGGCCCAGTGATGTGGATTTGACCATTTTGAACTTCATAATTACAAATGAATATTTATTTTTTGTTGTTTTAAGTGAGAAGGTAAATTGTTTTGTTGCTACTTTGTTACAGCAGTCATAGGAAACTAGTAAAAGAATTTAGCAGATTCAACTGCTGCCTTCCAAATGCAGCCTACCAAAGAAGAGACAGATGTAGGAGCTTGAGTGCAGCCATGTTAACTGCCTTCTAACACATATACAAAGTATTAATACTCTTCCAAAAATAAAGCAAAATCCAAAATATTTACAATTTACATCACATTGTGCAAGAATCTACAAGTACTGCATATGCCAGCCTTCTCCTGCTATCACCCTCTCCTCTGCCAAAAAAAAAAAAAAATTAAAGTGGAAATAATGTAAAGACATATATTAGACTGACTGACAAAGATTTTAAAATTCCTATTATAACTATACCCAAGAGCACAAAGGAAGTTTGTCTATAGTGGATATTTTTCCCATGCATTTTCTGTGCAAAAATCTTCATCCTAGGGCCTCCCCGGTGGTGCAACGGTTAAGCACTGCCCTGTGGAGCTGTCGGCAGTGGCGACGCGTGTTCGACGCCCGGCCAGGGAGAATCCCACATGGCGTGGCAGACCTCTCCTGCCTTGCCCACTGCTCCCCTCAGCAGTGTATTTCTGATCTGCCTGTTCTGCTCCCCACTCTGTCTCTGGTGAACCCTCTTGCCGCCCCACGCCTCTGGCCTGAACCCCAGCTTGTATGTATAAATAAAAAATAAATTAAAAAAAATAATAATAATTAAAAAAAAATCTTCATCCTAGAATCTGTCTCTTGGACAACACAAAACTATGTAACAATAAATCATATATTCCAACATGTAGGAAAAGTTAGGAGACAGTGTTGAAAAGAAAGCTGCCCAGAGCCTCCCTGGTGGTGCAAGGGGTTAAGTCTCAGCCACTACAAGGCTATCCACAGACACTGCCAGGGAGCTGACCCACCTGGCGCAGCAGACCTCTCCTGACTCAACCTCTGCTCCCCTCAGCAGTATATTTCAGTCAATCCACCTGTTCTGCTTCCCATTATGTTTCTGGTGAATCTTTTCACCACCCCCACTCCTCTGGCCTACACCCCAGCTCTTGTAAACATAAATAAATAAATATTTCAAAAAGAAAGAAAAGGAAGATACCCAGAAATTTTCAAATTATTATTGATATTATTACTTTAACTAGGTTTTTATAACTGTAAATTTCTCCCTGAATTTCCATGGATTCCAATTGAAGGTTGACTAGTTTCAATTACAGTCCAAAACCTTGTTTTCTTTTCACCCTTCTTTTCCTGTCTCCTTTTCAGCAATGATTGTTTATATATTTTAGATTTTCAATATCCACTTTTCTAGTGTTCCCTTTCTCTAGTCTCCTTTCTCTTTCTTTTCTCATAAATGTACAAATCTCTCATAGAAATCAATCTGACCCTTCTCTGCTCTCTAATTGTAAGACCCTGAAAAATAAAAATTTTCTACAGAGATCCTCATATGTCATTATTTTTCAATCCTGTCTTGAATTTCCTCCTAGTTCTCTAAGAATTCTAAAGTTCGCTCCCAAGATATTCTCTCTCTCTCTCTCTCTCTCTCTCTCTCTCTCTCTCTCGCTCGCTCTCTCAACTTTAATGAAGAATTATGTTTCTGGTTTTTCACTCTCTTATTACTTTCCTGTTTCCTTTGTATGATATTTTCTTCTGGTTCAAATGTCCTCCTATAAGATAATTTTCCAAATTTCCATTTCCAACCCCTTCTCTGCAGGCTCCTATAGCCATTTCTCTACTTGGAGGATTTGAAATTGAATCAAACTCAAACTGTCTAATATTGAAAGAGTTAATTTCATAAAAATTACAAAGGGACATTATATAAGCAAAATCTTAATATATCTGGGAGAGGAAAAGGAAATAGAGATGATGTTTTTGTAGATTCTTAGTGGAAAAATTGTCAGTGTCCAGAACTCAAACAACATCCCTATTTGGAAAAAAGTGAAAGATAAATAATGTAAAATAACAAGGCATGCTCAAGAATTGAAGAAATTTGATTATGATTAAAGCATAAGCACGAAAAGAATGAAAAATATATTGAGAAGTACATTGACCTCCTCATTCTTCCTCAAGCAAAATAGGCAAATTTCAATTTTAGTGCCTTTGCACTGCTGTTCTCCCTGAACTGTTTCTCCTTGTTAGGGTTTTATTAAAATGTTACCTTCTCAGGCCTCCTTGGTGGCTCAGGGGGTTAAGTCTCAACACTGTGAGATTATCCACAACCACTGCAGCACTAGTTCGATCCCAGGTCAAGGAGCTTCCCACATGGTGCAGTAGATCTCTCCTGCTTCGCCCACTGCTCTCCTCAGCAGTGTACTTCGGTAGATCTGACTGTTCTGCTCCCCACTCTGTTTCTACTGAATCCTCTCACCACCACTCGCCACCTCTGTTCTACACCCCAGTTCTTGTGTGCATAAAATTAATAATTTTTTTTTAAAGTTACCTTCTTACTGAGCTTATTCCTGTTCATTTCATTTAAAATTGGCATTCCTCCACACCAGAATGCCCATTTACTTTACCCATATTTTTCACTGGTACTTTCCATCAACTACAATACTACAATTGTTCAATTCCCCCAGTTTATTGCCTCTCTTGTAGAATATGTTGACCTCCCATCTCCTCTGGAATTTAAACTCCATTAGGGCCCAAGCAGACACTCTTCCACTCTCTGCTGTGTGCTCATTTCATGAAATGAACAGTCCGTCGGGTATGATAGGTACTGAACAAACACTTGTCTGTGAAAAAGAAAGGTTTAAAAATTTAGGGACGCAAATAAAACAGACACCCATAATGCAATGCTTTTGGTTTGACACAGTGTTCACATCTGCGTTCTCTCAAACTGTTATTTCTCTCTCTTCCCCACTGAGTGTGTTTTCAACCAGATGAAATCCTGTTTTCCTTTCAAAACTGTGTAGCTGTTTTTCTTTTGTGATGCCCAAACTGTCTCTGAAACCCACAGTCACTTACAATCATTTCATTTCCTCTTTTATCCCTCTGAACTTTACACATAAATGTATCATGATACTAGCAAATTTAGCTATTTATATTAAAGATGTTACAGATAACTGTTATTCTCTCTCTCTTCATTGCAAATAATAAGCCCCTTGAGAGCAAAGATAAATTCAGTTCATTGAAAATTCTACCAAGAACTAAAAAAAAAAAATGTCACTTCCCTTTCTCCTTTGTGTAAAGTTGTCTAAGTCACCTACAGAGAAGGGAACATATAAATTAAAACTCAAAAAAAATAGAGTAAGTAAGAATATAGATGCAGTTTTTTACAGGAATATCTCATTTTATTTTGCTTTGCTTTATTGCACATTTCATTTTATTGAACATCTTGTTTTATTGTGTTTCATGGACAGTATTTCTTACAAATTGAAGGTTTGTGCAAACTGACAATGAAAAGTAAGATTATCAGCCCCATTTTCTGGACAGTAGTGATTACATTGGGTCTCAGTGTTATGTTTTGGCAATTCTTACAGTATTTTTAGTCTTATTATTATTATTATTATTATGTCTGTAATGGTAGTTCTTCATCAGTGACATTTGATATTACTATCATAATTATTTTGTGCAACTATGTCCATATGAGACCCAAACTTAATTGATAAATGTTACATGTGTTCTGACTGTGCCACCCACTCATGGAATCTCAGTCACATTCCATCTCCTCAGACCTCCCTAGTCCCAGAGATACAACAATAATGAAATTAAGTCAGTTGACAAATTTCCAATGACCTCTAAGTGTTCAAGTGAAAGGAAGTATTATACATCTTTCATTTTAAATTAAAAGCTAGAAATGATTTCTCCATTTGTTCTTTTTTTCTTCAGGAATATTTTGACTGTTTAGGGTTTTCTTGTTTCAAATAAATTTGATGATTGTTCTATTTCAGTGAAGAACAACTATTGAGTTTTGATAAGGATTCCAGTAATCTGCATATTATTTTAAATGTTATCATCATCAATGTCAATTTTTCTAATCCATGGGGACAGAATATCTTTCCATTTCATTGAATCTTCAATTACTTTCAAGGATGTCTTGTAGTTTTTGTTAAATTTTCATTAAATTTATGCCAAGGGTGCTTTTTATAGGATTATAAATGTTTTTTTTTTCCTGATTGCTCTGTGCTAATTCATTATTTGTGTTGAAAATGCAACAGATTTCTTATGTTGATTTTGTAGCCCGTCATCTTACTGTAGTAGTCATTATTTCTAGGAGCTTTTTTTACTGGCGTCTTTGGGATTTTCATGTATACAGTGATATTATCTGCAAATAGTGAGAGTTTGCTTCTTCTTTTCCACTTTGGGTACTTAGTATATCCTTTTCTTGTCTAATTTCTCTTTCTAGAATTTCCAACATTGTTGAATAGCAGTGTGAGAGTGCACATCCTTGTCTTTTCTGGCTCTTAGAGGAAAAGCTTCCAATTTTTCACCATTTAGTATGTTGACTGTGTGAGTATGTTTCTTCTACACCCATTTTGTCAAGAGTGGTTATCAAGGAAGTTGAATCTTGTCAAAAGCTTTTCTGCATCTATTGAGATGATAATATGATATCCTTTCTTTTATTGACTTGGTGGATCATGATTTACATATGTTGAACCATCCTTGCATCCCTGGGGTAAATCCCAATTGCTCATGATGTATGATACTCTTCATGCATTGCTGAATTCATTGTGCCAAGATTTTATTGGGGATTTTTGCACTTATGTCCATCACAGATATTGGTCTGTAGTTTTTTTAATGCCCTTGTCTGGTCTTGTAATCAGGGTAATTTTGACATCATAGACTATATTTGGGAGATTTCCTTCTCAATTTCAAGAAGAGTTTGAATATGATAGGTATTAATTCTTTGAAAAGTTGGCAATCTACACAAATGAAGCAGTCTGGTCCTTTATTTTGTTGTTGTGGTTGTTGTTGTTTGTTTGTTTTGAAGAAGACTTTTGATTATTGTTTCAGTTTCCTTACTCATGATGGGTCTGGTAGGTTTTACATTTCTTCCTGAGTCAGTCTTTGAATACTGCATATTTTTAAGAATTTGTCTGTTTTCTAGGTTGTCCAATGTGTTACCATTTAATTTTTCATAATACTTTCTTATGGTCCTTTGTATTTCTGTCTGTAACATTTGTTGTAATTCTCTTCTTTCATTTCTATTTTATCTATTCATGTTTCAGCTCTCTCCTTTTTTGTGCTATGACTCTCCTTTTTTGTGATATCACTAAAGTTTGTTCTATTTTGTTAATTTAAAAAGACAGAAGCTTCCTTTTTCATGTTAAATTAAAATTTTCTATTTGCTTGGCGTTTCCATCCTTTGACTTTGAATCTATATTTATCTTTATAGCTTATGTTAGTCACTGTTAACAGCACATAGTTGGGGTTTGGACTTTAATCCATCTGGTCACTCTGTGTCTTCTTATTGGTGAATTTAGTCTATTTGCATTAAGGATGATAATTGATATATGAGGAACTTGCTTGTTACTGCCATTTTTTCTTTTGTTTTCTGTTTCTATTTCTTTATAACTTTTAATGTGGGCTTTCATCTATACTATTTAGATAGGAGAACTTTTAACATTTCTTATTTCTAGTATTAACACGCACCTTCACCTTGTGTTTGTTTGGGAAGGCCTTTATTACTCCTGCACATCTGATAGAGATTCTTGCAGGATCTAATATTCTTGGTTGGCCATTTTTATCTTTAATATTTTGAAAATGTCATTTCATTTTCTCCTGTCCTGTGGAGTTTTCTTCTGAGAAGTCTGGTAAAAGCTTAATTGCAATATCTTTATAAGTTACATGCTTTATTCTCAAAGGCCCTCTTAAGAATTTTTTTGTCTTGAATTCTTAATGGGTTCACTACTATGTGTCTTGCTATAGTTCACATTGCATTTAGATAACCAGGTTATTTTTTTACCTTTATAAACTTTTATAGATAGTTCTTCCCCAAACTTTGGGAAATTTTCTCCTATTATTTCTGTTACCTTACCTCACTCATCCCTTCCTGGAATACTGACTATTAAAATGTCTATTTAACTCCTTCTCCAAGTTTGGGAATTTTTCCAGTATTATTTCTTTGCATATACTCTCTGTTCCATTACTTTTATTGTCCACTTATGGGATGCAGATTATCCTTATGCTGCCTTTACTAATGGAGCCAGATAGTTCTCAAAGTGGCTTCATTCTTTTAAATCTTATTTCTCTTTCTTCAACCACTTGAGACCTTTGTGCATTACCGTATTCAAGGCCACTAAATTGATTCTCCATTTGGTTTATTCTGCTTCTGTAGTTTTCTCTAGACCTCTTAATCTATTATGTTTAGCTCCACATATTACATCTCTGTGTCTCACTTATCAGAGTAAAATTCAATACAAGAACTATTAAATGATAATTAAAAAGCATATTTTATTTGTGAGGTAAATTGCATACTGAAAGTCATAATTCAACAATGAAAAAAAATAAGTTATAATATTCACACACCAAATAATACCACAGCCATTTATTCAAAATAGATACAAAGATATACGATGAAATAGAAACATTAAAATTAAGAGACTTTAACACAGTCTTAGTTCAAGACAGATCAAGTGAAAAAGAACTGGGATAAGTCAAAATGATGTATTCAACATGGAGAACTTATGGGAATATAGCAAATATTATACTATGTTTTCTTCTAAAATACACATGGAATATTCACAAAAATGAACTATATTACCATCAGTGATTTCCATAAGCTAGAAACAATACAAATCCCTGATTACAATGCAAAACAATTACATTTTTTAAATTCCACATAGAAATAAAAAAATACATTAAAAACAATTGTAAGTTAGAAAATTTCTGAACAATATATATGTGTATATATATAATCTATGGGATATATTTAAAGTAACAGTCAGAGGATAATTCAGTGCCTTAAACTTCTACATCAAAGTCAAAATAACTACCATTCCCAGAGGTACAGTCAAGCATATTCATTTATGCATGTCTTATGGTTGCTTTTGCATTGCAACTGCAGAATTGAATACATATTACAGAGATTGTATGGTTTATAAAACTTAAAATATGTTATTCACAGAACTTTTACCAAAAAAATACTAATTATAGGCCCATATCAAAAGAAAGAGAAATGGAAAATAATCATTTCCCCTTACAAAGATCAAAAGGTAAGCCAAAATAAATATAATGATTAAAATAAAAGAATTAAAAGCAGAATTTAATAAGCTTGAGATGATAAAATAACAAAATTAAATGAAAATACTGAATCTTAAAAAGTCAACAAATAGAAAAAAAACTGATTGATGTTTAAATGAGAAGAAAGGACATGGAAGAAACAACTATTGCTACAGAGGGGAATAATATTATATATGATGTATGGTGTAATGTTAATGTTATAATATATAGAGAAATACATTTTACACATCTATATAACAATTAGAAACAGATAAAGTGGATTATTTATTAGAAAAATACAAATAATCAAAGTTGGTAGGCAATATAATAATTTCCATAAAAGTTATAAATTTATAATAGTCAAAAAACAATAATCAGGGAGAAGTTTCAATATACATCACAGATAAAGAGATAATATGTAAATATACAGCAAAGTTTTTTTTTTTTATTTGGAGTAGAAAAAGACCAATAATTCTATATAAAAAGTGACAAGATCTTTCACTGTTCTTTAACTTGGTCTTCTTTGAGGGAGTTGGACCCATTTTTCTATATATTTGTAAGGTCAAAAGAAGTAATTTTAAAATTCAAGTTTCACAAAGTATACCACTTTTGTAACTTTCCAAAGGGCAAAAAACACAAAAATGTGTATCTGGTGGCCAAGAAATGAAATATTAAAGAAATCAAGAAAAAGGAAAATAAAGGATGAAATAGAGATTTACAGATAAGAAGGAAAGGTAAAGAGTTCAAATACATCATTATATAGACCGAATATTAGAAACTCTAGAAAAAAGTTCAAAAAGGTAAGCCAGGAAAAGAAGACAGAAAAAAAACATATCTATACATCATTTAATATCCTTTATTTTTAACTTTGATATGTTATGATGTTATAGGGCAGGGAGAGGGGCACCTCCAGAACCCCCAAACCTGCACACTCAAAATAGGTTCTGCCATCCGCCACATCAATACAAAACATATAGGACCTTTAGTGGAAACAAACTTTAATCCAATCAATGTACAAGACAAGAGATGAGGGACACAGCTTCCAGATCAAGTCTCCAGAGTTATCCAACCCCTTGTGGGTAAAAGTCCACCCAAATGGGACTGGCTCAAAGCAAAGCCCAAAAGCCTGCCACAAGTCTAAAACACCTTTTGGCAGGGGCCCAAACAAAAGGGTCAGAAACAGCCAGACAATTTTGGGAGTTAAAGAGCAAGATCAAAATCCAGAGGAACATTGTCATAGTTAACCTCCCCACGGGGCTCTCACCCACATCTGTTTCCATCAGTCCAGACCAGTGCAGCTTCTTTACAAGTCTCTCTGCTCCATGTGCCTCTTCTGGCCTCCATCCTGCTTCCTTCTCCTCCTGTCTTCTGTGTGTGTTCTGTCCTCTTCTCCAGCTTTTTATCCCTTGCTCAGCTCCACCCTTCAGTTCCCAGTAATCCTCTCTTTGATGATGATGGCATTAAGGGATTAGTAGCCCTTAGTGTCTTGGAACTTTTTGATCTGAGGTGGACATCATAAACCTATCTGTGGAGTTTGTTACAGATGTCATTTTTCCCCCCAACAATGAGAACCTTTAGACATTATTGTTAAGTAATTATTAGTTATGCTTATAAAAGCATAACTATAATTTGAAAAGTTATCTTCAGTTTTATAATAATTTTTTTTTGTCCTACTATTAGACTTATTTTGAAAAAGCAATTAAACATGTTATGCTCCTCAAAATAAATATCTGGAAAATAAATGTGTTAATTCTACACCAAAAAAAAAAAAAGTTTTGAAATACCTGAGAGAACAACCAAAAAGTACCTGGGTCAGAAGGATCAAATAATAGTAGCAAGGGTAGAAGAAGTCAGTCATTTTAAACATTGAAAATTAAGTAAGACTGGCAGAAATGCAATATTTTTGTATGGGAAAAGAATATTGTCAGGTCTCCCTGGTGACACAACGGGTTAAGTGCAGCACTATGAAGCTATCCAGAGCCACTGCAGCATGAGTTCTATACCCAGCCAGGGAGATTCCCATGTGGCACAGCAGACCTCTCCTGCCTCGCCCACTGCTCCCCTCAGCAGTGTACTTCGGTCTATCTGCCTGTTCTGCTCCCCACTCTGTCTCTGGTGAACCCTCTCACCACCCCACACCTCTGGCCTACACCCCAGCTGGTATGCATAAATAAATGAATCTTTTTTTAAAAAAGAATATTATCAAAAGAATAAACCAAGATAAATATGGTCCAAGTCTTTATCAGAAGCTTCCAGGAAGATAAAAAAAAATAAACAAATCTAAACCTCATTTAATATCTTTCATTTTTAACCTTGATTTGTCATAAAAACCTTGAGACAATATTAAGTAATTAAGACAACACTTTCAAAGATAATGAGATATATCAGAAACAAGGCATTTTGGAATAAGGAACAATGACTTCTCAGATTCAACCAGTCTCTGGAGCAGAAATCCTATATACCAGTTTTCTTTTGAGGCAGAATTTTATCACAAATCATTGAGATAGGCATCATTATCCTTGACTGTGCAAATGAGAAGACTGAACCTCAGAGAAAGCAAATATCTTGCTAATCTAATGAGTGTCAGGGTTGTGGTTCAAACCCAGATGTTTAGACTTCAGTTCCACTGCTCTCTCAATTGCTTCATGCTACTTCACTACAGTTTATTCAAGTTCACAATGCTCAAGTTCAGCAAGTTCACAACTGCTTTTTCTCTCCTCCTTTGTTGTTCTGACTTTCCTGCTTTCATTGTTTATGCAGAGTCAAATCAACACAATACGTATGCAATGTGCCTCAAGAAACAGGATGTCCCTATTCACAAATGGAGTAGCAAAAATCTGTATTCTATCAAGCCGCAGGCATCACTCTCAACAAAGTGAAAAGAAGGGCAACTCAGACTGCTTCTAAATTCCCTGTACATTCTAGGAAATGTGCCAAGTGAAATCTTGCAGCTTAAACTAAAAGAAAAAAAAATCCTTAGTGCATCAATCTACTAAGTAAACTACACTCACAAAGTAATCTATTATTGATAACTATTCCAATGTAGCCAAGTAATTTTCCTTTTTTTTTACTAAAAATCCCAGTTATATAAAGTTGCTGTGTGTCTAAAATTATGAGAACACAAGTCACATAATCACTTGCATCTGAAAAGGTGAAAAAAAATTGTGAAATTGTCAGTAGAGGAGTTTCTCTAGCAGACTCCAAATTTCTACATAACAATGATTATGATGGGGCAGAAGACCCAGGACACGATAACAAGCTCACCCATCTTCCCTGCAGTCTAGTCCACCAGCAATCATCCGAAATAGTTAGGATATTTAGACAAAACAGGTTCTTGAATAATTGAGACAGTTTTTTTTTTTGAGACCATTAATTTTTAATTCTACTGAGGAATTTAGACTAAAAATTATATACTATTTATTTATTACATTGGACAACTAAAAACCACAAAATTTACCACAAATCCAAAGGGAAGTACATTGACTTGCTGCCAAATAATTATATATACACTATCTAAGCCGAATCATGGTAGTGATGAAGTGCTGTTTTTTTAATGCTTTCCATTTATTTGCTAAATGGCTTACACTTTCAGAAGATGCATGTGTCTCCCAAGACTAATACTAATTTATGCAACAGTATAGCTAATGAGATGATTTTTTGTGTATATGCACTACAAAAGTAAAAACAAATACTTACATGAAAACATGCAAAGGTATATACAATATACATGCCTTTACAATAACATGCCTTTACCCAACTCTGTAAATTCTTTACAGAGAGTATGATTTATTTCTTCTAACAAAACGAAGTAAAGAAAAGCTATGATGATGATGAACAACTATTTCTCAGCCTTATTCTAGAAATGCTTACTAGTGCAATAGTTGCCCTTTTACATTCTCCCTAGTGTTAGTAATTACCAAATTAGAGAAGCCATAAAATAATTTCACAGAGGCCAGATTTATTTTTCTGTAGCAAAAGATGCTGTCCTATCTGTCATCTACTTTATGAAAAATATACCTTAAAATGCCAGTGTATATTAAATTCTAGTGCTTTTTACAATACCATCAACTAACAACAACTTTAGCACAGGCTACAGTGAATTCCTGCTTGATAACTACTTCTGGTTCCTGCTTTCTGTTTGTCCTCTGCCATCATTTTTTCACTTGGCAGTAGCAAGAATGATAATTTGTAATGTAAAAAGATCATGCTGTTCCTTTACTCAAAAATCTCCTAATAACTTTCCAGTTCCTACAATGAAAGAATAAAGTCTTTCTCATAGAAGCAGAGAAAACCCAACTGAGGGAGGGAATGAGCATTTGATGGGTCCTCACCTATGCATTTATGACTATGAGATACTACTCAAAAGCAGACACATGAGAAACAACGACACACTTATTTACATAGGGTGTAAGAAAAGGTAGAACAAAGAGAAAGAAATTATAGGCCAGCACAGAGCCAGATGCAGTCTGTCCTGCCCCACATAGGGTCTGTGTTGCTAAGTCCAAGACCAAAAGCTGCATGTGTCAGATGGTGTCTGTCCACTGGCAAAAGTCCTTGACCTTGTCCAGGGGGTAAGCAGAAGCCCACAGAAGATGACAGCCAGTTCACTTGGCAAAAGACAGGGGCAGGAGGGAACCAAGTTCCATGTAAAAGATGGTGGCCAGCACATCAAAGAGACTGGAGCCAGCCACACACATGGAAGAAGAGGCCCGACAAGCATGGAGAAGGTCAGTCTGCCAAGGCCAGACAACAGGGACAGGAGAGCAAGCAGATGCATTCCATTACCAAGAAGAGAGGAACCAGTCTGCCTATTAGAAGCAGAGTGCTGGGACCAGACACTTGGTGAAGTGAGGACATGCAGTTCCAGCTTTTAAACCTTTCATGGCTGGGGCCTCCCTGGTGGCACCACGGTTAAGTCGCAGACTATGAAGCTATCCAGAGTTACTGCAGCACAAGTTCAATCCTGGGCTGGGGAGGTTCCCACACGGCACAGCAGACATTTCCTGCCTCGCCTGCTGTTCCCCTCAACAGTGCATTTCAGTCAATCTGCCTGTTCTGCTCCCCACTCTGTCTCTGGTGAATCCTCACCCCCCCTACCCCAACACCTCTGGTCTACACCCCAGTTTGTATGCATAAATAAATAATTAAAAAAAAAAACCTTCATGGCTCCTTCCCTCCTCCCTTCATTCCCAGTTGCCCTCATCGAGGAAGACAGAGGGTGGAGAGAGGGACGCTTCACCCTGGACCAGTGCATGCTTGGCAGAATGACTTGGTGGGGGAGAGTAGATTCCAGCCCATAGTGCTGTGCTACCAACTCATCTTGTCAAGCAGCCGCAGGACAAAGCTGACACAAAGCTAATAATGTGGCCCAACAAGATGCAAAGGTGCCCACTGGCTGGACTGTACTGGCTGTTTAGCACAGGGCGCCGCCAGCACAGCAGTTTCACTGTTTTCCAGGAGCACAGGCCACCTGCTGGAGCAGCAGGGTCCCAGAGCGGGCAGGGCTGAGAGTTCCGCGCTGGCATGCACCGCCCATCTACATGTGAGAGAAAGTGAGCACAAGCCAGGCTGAAACCCCAAGGCTCAGTATGTGCACCTCAACAACCCTTCAGGGGTGCACCAGAGGTTCAGGTTGCTCCCTTATTGACCTGAAAGACCTTATATCATCTGGCCCCTGCCTCTCTGTAAGTGACCCCAGAGAAGAGATGCAAATCACCAGTCTTAGGATGTAGGCCAAAAAAATGTTTCTAGGGAAAAGCCCGTGGAAGAAAAAAATTAGGGTTGTAATTTTGATAGCAAATTTGATTCTCTAGGAATAAGGAAGAAAGAGCATACGTAGTTTTCAAAAAGAAAAAGAAAAAAAAAGAGAAAGCTTTCGAGCAGGATCAAAATCCTTTACCTAAATATAACTGAAATGAAGATATCTCAAGCATGTTTGGTTATGGAGAGGCTAGTTTATTTGGAAAAAGAGTAATCTTTGTATGATTTCAGTGAAAGCTTGTTTTGTCATGCTGGTGTGAAAAAATAAAGCCTTCCTCAGTTTCATTCAAAGAATTGAAGAGAACCACTTTGCATTTACATTTTCTGTGCATTTGGTTTTTAATAAAACTGAGAGATATTATCCCAGAGACCTATACATAAAAATATAAAAATAAAAATATTAGTTGAACAATTTTAGAAAATTTAAACATTTAGAAAATCCATAAGAGTTCAATGGGTAGGAGGCTGAATTTTATCCACAATACAGAAAATCTTTAACATTTTGAATTCAAGGTTATTTAATTTCTAGTTGAAAATTTCCAAGGATAAAGGATGTTTTCCCCTTAAAGGATGTTTTCCCCTCAAGCTTTCTTCCATTACAATCCAGATGAAGAGTCCTTACATTGACTCAAATGTCTCCTTTTAATTTTCACTTACTGATTCCAGCCTTATCTTCTTAGCCAGTATAGAATAAATCTGAATTCTCATCTAACATGTTATTTGACTACAAGTAGCATTTCCTTGAGTAGGTTTTCTTCTATGTTTGAACTTTCTTAGTTCCTCCGATGTTTTCTCACACAATGGTTTTCATTTCTTTCACCATGTCGTTCTAATTCCTTTGGAGTTACCATCATTTGCATGTACTTCCAATAAAATAATGTATCAAGTACAAACAAAACACAGCAAATATACCATGATCTCTAAAAATAATGCATTGCTTTGAGAGTCAAGAGTGAGATGGCATCAAGGAGTTTCCTCAGTGTGCTCTTGAGAGGCCCAACATATAGCTAATCAGAGGGACACTACTACAGTCAGAGAGTTCTGTGACTTGGAGTGAACTGGGATACTTCTTGGACATTGTAGTTAAATGGAGATTGTGACAGAGAAGAGAAAATAGTAAGACAAGTCTACATCATTAAAAAAGTTGTGGGTAGAGAGAAGATCTGAGGGCTATGTCCAGGTCAGGGGACAGTCATATTTTTATAAATTTCATTTTAGATATCTATTGTAAAAACTAAGTACTTTTTTTTTTTTTCTAAAATAGCGCTTACATAATGGCTTCGAGTTCAGCAAGTCACCCTGGGGGAGGGAAAGCTGATCAGTGTGGGGGCATTCTGATCTGAGAGGTGATATATGGGGAAGACTTGGGGTGCTCCCCACAGTGTGGGTCCTTGGCAAAAATAACAAGACAGTATACTGGACTACACATCCTCTACTCCAACCATGGGGATACTGACCCCATGAATTACACCAACATCAAAAGATTGCAGAGTCTAATCTATAGAACTTCACAGGAGGGGAATATCGGCAGCACACAAACAAAAGTCAACTCTTCCATCCTCCACTCCCACAGCACATTCGCATGAGCATCTGCAACCTTATGGGTCCTCTTCCCCTTGTGATTCAGGAATTGTAATAATAGCTTTAGTACCTACAGAAGCTGACAAAAGGCAAAAAACTAAAGTCAAATAAAACTACAGCATCGCAAGCTGGAAAAATAAAAGTAGTTAACTTTCTTTTCTCACTGCTACAGATATTTAAATAAAAAATAAGATCTAAGTCAGCAAAGTAGGCAGACACATAGCACCTTGAGACTTCAAGGAAATATGACATCAAAAGGTGAGAAACATCCAGATTCCACCCAAAACAGACATGTAAGATTTTTCTCCATATCAGTTAGAGTTCAAAATTACCATAATAAAGAAAATAAAAAAAATGAAAGAAAACACAGAAAAACAAGTCAAAGTTAAACCAGAAAAATCAGAAAAACTGTCAAATATATACCTCAAAATTCAGCGAATAAGTGAATGATTGAGATATAGTATCAATAAACATAAAATAGAAATCAAAGCTTTAAATGAGAGAGCAACAGAAATTCAGGAAGTTAAATATTAATAGAGGAGATAACAAATTCTAGAAAACATTATAACAGCAGAGGAGGAACAAATCAGTGACTTCAAAAATAATAGTCTACAAAGGTCCTAGGTAGAAAAAGAAAGGAAATATGAAGAAAAAAATGAAGAAGCACCTTGAGAAAAATCCTACTCCATTAGAAAAGGTAACATAAGAATAATGGATACTCCAAAAGTGGGGAAAGAGACAGAGAAGGGAGTAGAGAACTTAATCAAAGAAATAATTAATGAAAACAACCCAAATATGGCGGGGAGGGGGAATAAATATACAAGTTCATGAAGCTAAAAGAATATGGGGTAACCTAAATGCAATGAAATGTAAAAGACACATAGTAGTGAAATGACCAAGAGTTCAAGGACCAAGAGTTCATGGGTAACCTATAAAGGTACTGCCATGAGGCTTATATCAGACTTCCAGACTTTCATGAGGAAACCTAACTAACAATAAGAGAACGAAATTATGCATTCAATATATTTAAAGGTAAAAACTGCCAAACAAGAATACTATATCCTGAAAGACCCTTCTTCAATATGAGGTAGAAATATAGGCCTTCACAGAAAACAGAAGCTGAAGAAATTTGCAAATACTAGTCATCCATTATAAGAAATATTGAAAAGAGTTCTCCTGTACATATCTATAAATATCACACAAAAAACTGAACAAAGAAGAACTAAAAAACTCAAAACAAAATGGCAGCAGCAAGACCTCACATATCAAAATCATCCTTAATATAAATGGATTTAACTCACCAATCAAAAGACACAGTGACTGACTGGATTAAAAAGCAAAACCCGATTTTCTGCTCTCTCCAGAAATCCCATCTGAACTCCAAAGATAAGCATAAAGGTCAAACTTAAAGCTTGGAAGACAAGTAACAAAGCAAATGGGACCTACAAAAATGTGTGGAAATCCATACCTATGTTAGCTAAAATAGACTTCCAGCTACGAAAGACAAGAAAAGATAAGGATAGTCATGTAATGATCAATACTTCAGAAAGATGTAACATTCATGACTTCTGGACCAAAATAAGGAGCATCAAAATGTAACATTAGTTATTAAGAAATCTCAAACAGACATTGGCAGCAGCACAACAGTAAGGTTTTCAACCTCGCACTTTCATCAATAAACATTAAAACTAGACAGAAAATCAACAAGCAAACGATAGCCTTCAATGAGGACTAGGACTAGATGATCTTATTACATAACTGTGAGATGTTGAACCCACAAAAATTTGAGTATACAGTTTTTCTCATGTGCACACAAGAACATTCTTGAGTATCAGCTACATGTTTGGTCACAAAACAAGTGTCAATGAGGGGGCCTTTTTGCTGGCCTAGGGATCAAGTCTCAGTGTTACCACCACAAAGGCCCACTGCAACAGCCTGAGTTCAATCGCCAGTCAGGGATCTGACTCACATGGTGCAGTAGAAGTCTCCTGTCTCACTCACTGATCCCCTTGGCAGTGGATTTCAGTAGATCTGCCTGTTCTGCTCCCCACTCTGTCTCTGGTGAGTCCCCTCATCCCCACGCCTCTGGTCAACACTGCAGTTGTTCTACACAAATAAAAACATAAATAAATATTATTTGTTTTAAAACTTAGTTAAAAAAAGGGGGGGATAAATGGAACATACCTCAACATAATGAGGGTCAGGTATGATCGACCCATGGGTAACACCACGTTCGATGGTGAAAAACTGAAAGCTTTTCCTCTAAGATCAGATCCATGATAAGAATGTCTACTTTCACCACTGCTATTCATTATTGTATTGGTAGTCCTAGCTAGAGTAATTAGGTAAGAGGAAGAAATACAAGGAATTCAAATTGAAAAAAGTAAAACTATCATTATTTTCAGATGACATAATAATGAATTGGAGTTTATGGGGCAGACCTAGAGTCTGAGGACCCCAGGCAGGATCTTTCTTGGTTCTTGTCTTTGGTGAACAACAACATCAAGACCAAAGTTACAGAAAAGCAAGAGATTTATTGACAGATAAGAGTAAGGACAGGCATTGCTATGTAAGAGGACAGGAAAGCTCTCCACACAGAGAGGGGGCCTGAGAAGGATGTCACTGAGGTGGCAAGATGTGCTGATATGGATGCCGTGGGCAAGGAGTGGGAGTTTGGTTGTTGGTTGTCTCTGCATTCTGTCTCTTGCCAATTGGCTGGACTCACGGGATTTCCTAGGCTACCTAGCTCCACCGAGTTTGCAGGGTTCTCCTAGGTTACCCAGGCCCAGTGAATTTGTAGGGTTTTCCTAAGCTACGGGGGTCCACTGAGGTTGCCCACATTACCTTTCCTATTGTAGCATAAACAAAAGAGTCATCAGGTTTTTCCACCCTCCCATCAATGATGGATCTCTGCAGGCCTGCACGCATGCCTGATGGCGGGCACCTGGAGTAGGGTGTGGGCTTGCGTGAGTGGGTGCACCTGGGCCAGAGACTGGGCTTATAAACAGCAGCAGAGAATAAAGCATGGAGCAGAGACCTTCCAGGTTTGGCAGAGAGGCCACGAGAGAACGCCTGAGAGCCCGAGTGACGATTCACCAGGGGCTAGGAGGCCTGCCAGCCTACCGGCCCCTGGCCCGGTTGCCTGCCCTGTACCTGCTTGCCTCCCTACAAGAGACCTTACAAGCCTAAAAAGCCACTGAGGGCTCCAGAACTTCTCCTTCTCCTGTGACCCCCGTCTGCGCAGATCCATAGACAACCTGCTCCCTGTGCTCGTCCTTCCCCAACACCTGCCTTCCTGAAACGCCTTAGCGTTGGTCCATTGCTTTAACATTGTATTGCAGCGTTGGTGTTCTGGACTCTCCAATCACATTAATTGGAGGGGGATGGAAGCGGACCCTCCTGTTTCCAATCAAGTGTTTCTCAATCAAGCAGATTAGTGGACTTAGGGGCCCAAGGCCCCCTGTTTCTAACTGACCTCCTGTACCCATTTCTTAGCTTCCTCCTTCTTTTCCCCCTTCAGAGTAGTGACCCTAACTGCTCTTTGGGAAAATGGGCGATGACTGATTTGGCTTCTTGGTGCTCAGTTGGGGCAAAGGATGTGGCAGTCAGGGATCACACTCAGAAGGGGTCTATCCAGGGGACCCTGGAAGAAACCAGTGAGGCTGGTTGCAGATGAGTCCATCTGGACCACCATCCAGAGTTCGACCACTTACAGCCCCTTGATCTGGTCCCAGAGTTGGGTGGTGGATGTTTCCTTAAGGTTATGGAGCCATAAAGCCTTATACAAAGCAGCTGTGTCCTCCACCTGTGAGCTGAAATTGATGAAGTTCTAACAAGTTGTTTTTTTAAAACAAAACAGACCCCACAGGGCAGCAAGAGAGAGCTAGGTTAGAACAGTGTGACAGAGAATAGTAGCTTTAGTGAGAAGAAGGTGCATGGGAAGGGTCTGCATGGTTCTCACCCTGATGTCTGCAGAACAGGAGATTCAGATCTTCAAGAGGCTCACAGCTGGACTGGGAAGGAGGGACCGCAGCTTGCTGTGAGGCCGCGCCAGCCCCTAGGCCTTTACACATGAACAATGAATTCAGGATTCTTGGCCTTCCACCTTAACAGGGTAGGGGTGACAGGGATTACTGTGTAAGGTCCCTCCCATGAAATCTCTAGAGAGGGAGAAAGAGATGGGAGAGATTTAACCAGCACCAGTTTGCCTGTAGACAAAAGCAGCCAGCCAGCCTGCTGAGGGCATTCTTCTGTTAACTGTTGCAGGGCCTGTTGGAATTTAGCAAGAGCTGCTATGTGCTTAACCTGGAGAGCAGTTTCAGAGTCAAACAATAAGCCATTAGTTAAGAGGGGGCATTCATACAACATCTGGAAAGGACTCAGCCTGTTGTCTCGTTGTCTCAGAGAGTGTTTGAGACCCACATAAAGGCAGCAAAGTGGGCCATGAGAAGTGGGTTTCCTATGTCAGCTGTTTGAGGTGACTTTTAAGAATCTTACTCATTTTTTTCAACCTTTCCAGATGACTGAGGAGGTGAAACTGTATTTGCAGGGCCCTAGAAACTCCATGAGAGACTCTGGCTTTGAAGTCCTGCCACTGTCACTCTGGAAACCCTGGAGCAGTCCACAGCAAGGCATAAATTTTATTAGCAAGGCTTTTACCAGCTTGAGGGCCTTTTCAGTTCTGCAGGGGAAGGCCTCCGTCCAATTAGTAAAGGTGTCCACCAGAACCAAGAGATACTGATATCCCCTGGCTTTAGGCATATGAGTGAAATCCATCTGCAACCCTCCCCTGGGAAGTGTCCCAATCTCCCCCAGGAAGAGTCCCAATCTCCCCTGGGAAGAGGAAAGGGAGGCCTGTGAGTTGGAGGATTATTTCTGAGGCATAGTTCACAGCTACTGAACACCTGCTTGACTGTCTTGACTAAGTCTTTTCAAATGAAGAGCTGTTGCCTCAGTTAGCATGTCTTTTCTCATTGTCCTAGGTAGAAGGATTGATATAAGCTTTTAAGAATCTCCCATTGAAGGGCCTCCCTGGTGGCACAGTGGGCAGCAGCAACGCGAGTTCAACACCCAGCTAGGGAGATTCCCACAGCACAGCAGACCTCTCCTGCCTCATCCGCTGCTCCCCTCAGCAGTGTATTTCGGTTGATCCGCCTGTTCTGCTCCCCACTCTGTCTCTGGTGAACCCATTCACCACCCACGCCTCTGGCCTGTACCCCAGCTGGTATGCATAAATAAATAAATCTTTAAAAAAAACCCAGAATCTCCCATTGAGGACCTCCCTTGTGGTGCAGCGGGTTAAGCACAAACTGTGGAGCTGTGGAGCTGTTGGCAGCTGTGGCACGAGTTTGATGCCCTGCTGGGGAGCTTCCCACGGGACACAGCAGACCTCTCCTGCCTCATCTGCTGCTCCCCTCAGCAGTGTATTTTGGTTGATCTGCCTGTTCTGCTCCCCACTCTGTCTCTGGTGAATCCTCTTACCACCCCACACCTCTGGCCTGCACCCCAGCTTGTGTGCATAAATAAATACATCTTTAAAAAAAAAATCTCCATTGACTGAGGAGGAGAGGTGTAGCTTGCTTTTCTAGGTCTGGAACCACCCAGATGGGGACAGAGTACTCATGGGACAGGGCCCACTTCTGTTCATCAGTAGTAGAGTGAGACCTGACAGCCAAGTGTGGGGTTCCTATGTCATCAGGCATGCAGGGCCCTCACCGGTTGGGGAGAGCTGTGAGCCATGGCTGCCTGCTTGGTGACAGCATCAGCTCCACTGTTTCCCAAACTTACAGCCTCAGATTCTCTTTGGTGTCGCCGGCAGTATACACCACCGCCTCTGTGGGAAGGCACACAGCAGTCAGTGATGGATCTGTCTCCTGATGGCATTTAATGGGGGACCTGTGAGCTGTTAAATAATGTCTTTCCCTCCATATGGCTGCATGGGCAGGAAGGACTAGACAAGCATAGCTAGAGTCCATGTAGTTGTTAGCTCACTTTCCCTTGCTAAGGGCCAGGACATGGGTGAGGGCTAGAAGAAGTTCAATCAGTTGGGCACTAAGTGCCAGAGGGCAAAACTGCACTTTCGGTGGTTTCACCTAGGGTGACTACTGCATAGCCTGCCTTTCTAACTCCTTGATCCTCAAAGGAGCTGCCATCCATAAAGAGGGTTCAATATGGGGCCTCCCTGGTGGTGCAATGGGGTTAAGTCTCAGCACTATGAAGCTATTTGCAGCCACTGCAGCACTAGTTCAATCCCCGGCCAGGGAGCTTCCCACATGGTGCAGCAGACCTCTCCTGCCTTGCCTACTGCTCCCCTCAGCAGTGTACTTCAGTGGATAGGCCTCTTCTGCTCCCCACTCTGTCTCTGGTGAATTCTCTCATCACCCTACAACCCAGTTATTGTATGCATAAATAAATAAATCTTTTTTTTAAATAAAAAAGGAGGATTCAATCGGGAGAGTTAAGGGGCTTGTCCTGCAGGCCGTCCCTAGCTCCGAAGTCCCGGAGCCCTCGCAGTTGTGCTCCAGTTCCCCTCCTCCAGGTCGGGGAGAAAGGTGGCTGGATTGAGGAAGGAGCACAATTTCAGAGTGACAGTTGAGCCCTTGAGTAACAGTGGCTTATATTAAAGCAGCCAGCAGACAGCCAGAAGCCTCCTTTTGTGTTTCAGAGGGAGTGAGCTTTAAGAGGAGTCAAAACTGAGAGGTCCCTTCCAAGAGTTAATTTGAGGGCTTCAGGGACCAACGCTTTTAGGCAGGCAGCCACCCCTTAACTACCAGATCGAACTCCTTACTTAAATACCCCACTGGCTGTGGGGTTGTCCCCTGAAGTTGTGTTAACACCCCGAGGGCCATATCTTTTTTTTCAATTACATACAGGCCAACACTATTCCCAGTGAGCAGACTCAGAGCTGGGACTGATTACAAAGCTTCTTTTAATTTTGTGGAAGGCTTTAAGGCCTCTTGTTCCCAGTTTTTTGTTTTTTTTTTTTTTGCTTTGGGTTTGATTTATTTTTTTCAAATTCCATTGATTTACTTTCTTTAAAAATTTTCCATTTGCTCTCATACTTACTCATTTTTTTCTAATTACTAAATTTTCATGCTTAGATTAATGATTTGATGTTTAAAATATTATTTTTTCTAATATAATAGGTAGGGGAGTGGAAGTCATGGTTTCCCCTACTGGCAATATCCTAACTGCTGCTCTAGTGTCCATTTTTAAAGTGACCTGTCTGGTCTTATTTTCCTCTTGCAGCTGTTTGTAAAGAGGATGTGCAATTTCCCCATATGCTGGAACCCACTGCTAGCAATACCCGTGGTGCCCCCAAAATCTCTGAGTTGTTTTACATAGTGGGAAGAGGAAATTTGGAGATGGGGGCTATTCTGTCCACTCAGAGGTCAGGTCTGAGTACTCCAGATATTACTAGACCCAGTTATTTAACTCTAGGCTAACCAATTTGAGTCTTTGATTTTGAAACTTTATACCCATGAGAAGCCAGAAAGTTAAGTAACTGGATATTGCCTTTCTGTATTTGGGCTTCAGTATATGAGCAGAGGAGGATGTTTTCTACATACTGCAGAACGGTTGCCCCTGGCCAGGAAAAGTTAGCTAAGTTTCGGGGTCACTCCTTGTCCGAACAAATGAAGGCTGTCCCGAAAGCCCTGGGGAAGGGCAGTCCAGATGAAATGGGAGGCAGGGCTTGATGAATCCTCAAAAGCAAACAAGAATTGTGAGTCTGACTGCAGGGTATATAAAAGGACGTGTTCTTGAGGCCAAGGACTGTAAACCATTTGGTTGTCTCCAGAATCTGGGGTAGGAGAGTGTAGAGATTAGGGACTATGGGATGCGAGGGAATCACAACCTCATTCACCGGGAGGCAGTCTTGTGCTCCATAGCCCACTAGCCTTCCTCACCCCTAAAAAGGGTGTATTGCCAATGATGTTGCAGGGTTTTAGAAGGTCTTGGGCTTTTAAGTTGTTGATTACTAAGATTGAGACCTTGTTTGACCTCTGGTCTAAGGGGATCCTGTCTCTGCCTTGGAAAATTTGAAGTGTCTTTTTTAAAAAAATATATTTATTTTATTTATTTATGCATACAAGAACTGGATGGAGGCCAAAGGTGTGATGGGGGATGTGGGGGTGGGGGAGAGGATTCACCAGAGACAAAGTGGGGAGCAGAACAGGCAGATAGACTGAAGTACACTGCTGAGGGGAGCAGCGGGCAAGGCAGGAGAGGTCTGCTGTGCCATGTGGGTCTGTTTCCTGGGAGGGATGGAACTCATGCCACAGTGGCTGGTTTTATCTTAACGGCTCTGAGACTTTAACCCCTGAGCCACCAGGGAAGCCCAAAATCAGCTTTTGTCTTCTGCACAACAGACAGTCCATACCTTAAAATGCTGTTTTCCACCATTCAGACATATAGCAAGCAACAGAGGAGCCTCAGGTTTGCAACCGCATGGGTCATGTGGCTCTGGGCGCTTACAGCGTCCCGGGGCTCGGCAGGAAGTGACTGTCTGCCCATATCAGTGTTGGAGTCTATCTTGCTCTGTCTACCTGCCTGTGTATTTTGTCTCAGCATTAAAGGCCTGCAAAATCTATCAAAGGTTCCAAATTATTTTTTCGTCTGTGAAAACTAACAACGAACCTACTCACCCTGGGATGATTGTGTGACAGGTGTAAATACAATGGAATATTACTCAGTTATTTCTTTTTTAAAGATGCAATCTTGCCGTTTGTTACAACATGAAAGGAACAGGAGGGTATTGTGCAGAGCAAAATTAATCAGAAAAAGAAAGACAAATGCTGGATGTTTCACTTATATGTGGAACATAGAGAAACAAAACAAAGGAACAGACAAACCCTAAAAATCTGATTATAGAATTGAGACTACCAAAGAGGGGTGGTAGTAGTTGGGGAGCAGAGAAGAGAGGGGCACAGAGGACCATGGTGGAGGATTATAGGTGCTTTGGTGGTAGTTACGGTAGGGTAACGTCCATCTGAAGAGGTGTGAAGAAATGGCATAGGACTCCTGGGTACAGACCCTGGGTTAAGACCAGCTTCTTCTGGGACCTTATTTTGAACTCATATTTTGAACTCAAAACTCTCATTTTGAGGCAAGATGTGATATGATTATGATAGAAATAGATTTATTGGACTCTGCTCCAGATTCCTGGACAAAATTCTTGAAACCCTTAAAAAAAAAAAAAAGGTAATGAAGAAAGAACAGAAAAACATGCTTCCAAACCTTCTAAGTCTAAATTGGTCTGATAATTGGCTAGTCTCCAATTCCAAATTGAACCCCGTTGCTCTGGTGCTCACTATGCAGCAGGGACAACATCACAGAAGGCATCACGTATCTGTAAAGACTGCCCTCCCCACAGGAAGGCATCAACAAGGGGTGTGGGGTGGGCACTGGGCCAAAAGATCCAAAAGAAACAACCAGAAGAATAGTGAGGACTGTCGTGATGACAAGGGTTGGGCTGGTGCCATTTCTTCTGCACAGCATCTTACGCCTCACCAGAACCCTGCTCAGCGGGTTTTCAGAAGGAAGTGGAAAGAGCCACTGCAGCTACCCACAGATTTGGAAGTCAATTCTATGGCGCTGGCTGCAACCTCTCAAGCCTAAGCCAAACTGCCAGAAAATAAACTACACGAAACAGGGACTTTTGTCCCCTTTCATCCCTGCTGTGTCCTCACAGCCTACATCTGTGGCTGGCACAGAGGACGTGTTGATAAGTGTGTGCTGAATGTATCAGTTGGGATATATTCCTGCTGAGTTAACATGCAAATAATACTTGTCCACATTTATAATCTTCCTTGTTTCTTCCTACTCTGATTTTCTTTTAAAAATTAAATAATTGTATTAATATTAGTAGCTAACAAATGTGGAGGGCTAAGTGCCAAATACTGTCCTGTTTCCTATGCATTAGCTCATTTACTTCAGCAAATTAAATAAACCTTCTTAGCTCGTCTTCCATTGTGTATTTCATCATTTTAAATTTCACTCTCAGATGTTGCTGCTTGGACCACAAAATGTCTTTCACTGTAAAGTAATTCTATCTGCCCAATTTCACATCACCCCAAATCCTGGCAGAGCCCATAGCTATCACGCTAGCAACTGTCTTTCTTTATTGTGTCAATATTGAATGAATCATGAAAATTCAGAAGAGGATCAAAGAAATGCCAACCAGAACAGATTCTGTTTGTAAAATATGCTGTTTATACATTTCATGTTTTGAGTATATGAAACGGTCATCAAAAAGAATCACTTTTGCTACTAGGTAAGTTCCAGAGCTTTTAATGATTTATATAAGGCTCTTCAGGATTTGATCTCTGCCCATTAATCCCTCTCATTCCATGGCAGATCCCACTTCTCAAACACATCGTGCTAATTCATGTTCCCATGTCCCCTTGGCTGTTACACCTCTATCTGAATTTTAGGCTGAGTCCTTGACACTTTCTCCAGACCTTAGCATCTTAACGTGTACCTGATAAACCTTTATTAGCTAAATGAGGGAATAATAAAGACAAATTCTTTGCTGGCTAATTATGAAATGTTTTTCAACTCTTGTAGCATAAATGCTGACAGCATATTTTACCAGATACAATACAATAAAAACCTCCTTCAGCACCAACATTTATTCTCATTTATTCTCTTGAGACAGCTTTCAATTCCACCTTCCTCACACTTTTTAAGAAAGATTTATTATTTTAAAATATTTATTTATTAAGAATTGGGGCGTAGGCCAGATGTGTTGGGGATGAGAGGATTCACCAGAGACTGTGGGGAGCAGGACAGACAGAGCCACTGAAATCCACTGCTGAGGGGAGCAGCCTGCAAGCAGGAGAGGTCTGCTGCACCCTATGTGGGTCAGCTCCCTGGCCAGGGATGAAACTCATGATGCAGTGGCTTTGGAAAGCTCGATGGTGCTGAGACTTTAAACCCTGCACTACTAGGGAGGCCCTTCTCACACTTTCTTAACCCTCCAAAAATAGTTCAGTGAAATGTTCAATGTGAGAAGGGTTTGGAAAAAAAGTAGTCATAGCAAACATAGTCCCTAAAACTCTTCTCCATTCTCTGCCAGAGTCAAGGGTAGGTAGAAATCCTATGGCAACTCTGTTCCAAGGAGGGTGAGGGTAAGTGTCTCTTTCACCCACTTCTAAGCATTGGTCACATTATTGCAATATATTTGCAAATACAAGAAATACCAGGAAGAAACTTTGGTAGGAAGAAACATCTGGAATAATTTAGCTTAATAACTTACACATCTGGATAAATATGAAATGGAGACTCTTAAAGGTCAAGCTATTTTTCCTCATACAAAATGCATTGATATATCCATATGACAAATTTCAAGAACCAGTTCTGTCAGCTTTTTAAAAGACTTTTCCTTCTTCTTCCTCTATCATATCTTTAACTTCTCCCCACCACAGGTTGACTTCCTTAAGCATAGTTCTGATTATGTCATTCCCTGGCTTAAAGGATTTTAAGAGAAATTCATTATTATAAAAAATGTACAAGCATATCCATGTGCTTCTCAAATGCCTCCAAGTTCAATTCAACTTACATTCCCAGTCTTAAACTCCACATGCACCCTTTTCCCCTGACAACTTCCAACCCTTGCTATTCCTATAATGTCTTTATTTTCTACCTAATATCACTGTTCTCTATAATGTCCAACCATTTTCTAGCTGTCCTTATCTGTATGCAATTGGCTTATTCAACAGTCCTGCTGCTTACATGAGCATGTGTGTATATACAATGTTGATAAATTGTCAGCTTTTTGCAGGCAAGGCTGTTTGTTTAATCATCCACAATTCAGAACAATGTGAGTAGTATATAATAAATGTGCATTGAGTAAAAGAGAAAATGAATATATTTCCTAATAAAATCATTCTGATTAGACATAAAGATTTTTTAGTCTCCCTCATTATCATCCAAACATCAATTGTCTTTCCGCCCCTTGTTTTTTATCTACCAGTCAGTCAAGGACTGCAGAAAACTTACTTGAAACCGAATTCCCTCTCTCTTGGAGAGTAGCTCCATCTTCTGATACTGCCTCTTACCTGTGCTTTCAACTTCACTGGGAAGTTGAATATTTTATTTTCAGAAAGGAAAAAAAAATTTATTTTCACATTTATATCATAATTAAACTTTTGCAGACCTTGTTATCTGTTTGCAGTCATAGATTCTGATAAATGCACTTTCTGCTCCAAAGGCTTCCAAATCATGCCAGTTCTGGAAATGACCCACAGAACATGCGTGACATGGAACTCCACCGTGGCAGTGATTTACTCCTTAAATTCCAGTGATACATGTTCATGTTTGAAAATTGGGATCATTCTTAGAAATAACAAAGATTTATTCATGAAAGTGAGAAAATACATTCCATTCTCTTATATCCCAGGTAGTTTTAACTTTAGTACTTTTGGGGGGGCCACTTCCTATATATTTAATTTTTTTTTAATTTAGGCAATACTGGTTTACAACACTGGATATAATATTGAAGTAGAGGATCACAATACTTTTGTACTTGCAAGTTTCTGCGGTTCATTACCTTAAAATATACATATTGAGTTCCCCCACTTAACTAGTGTTGTCTGGACAAACTACTTTTAAATTAATTACATTGTTGTTCATTTTTGTATAATGTTTAATTTTTCCCCTGAGGTATAATCCCTAAAAGATTCCCACCACCGCATTGCCCATAAACTGTCACCATAGTCCCTTGAGCTCTTCCCTCCCCTTTTTTGACCTCTCTCCCTCTCCCTCCCCTGCAATATGTCTCAGTTCTATAGTTTGCCTGCAAGTTTTGTCTTTTTTTTTTTTCTGACCCCTTTTTTGGGTTCCCTACATTCCTCCTATAAAGAGGCACAAAAGTTTCTTTTTCCTTCTGACTTATTTCACTGAGTATCATACCTTCCTGCTCTATCAAATTGTGGCAAATGACATTAGTTTATCTTCCTTGATTGCCGAGTAATATTCCATTGTGTATATAGACCACACCTAATACATTCATCTGTTTTTGGTCATTTAGGTTGTTTCTATATTTTGGACATTGTAAATAGTGCTTCAATGAACATAGGGGTGCAGTTTTCCTTTAGAATTGACGTTTTTGTGTCTTGTGGGTTGATTCATAGGAGTGGAATTGTTGGGTCATATGGTAGCTCCATTTTTAATAATTTGAGGGTCCTCCACACAACTTTCCATAGTAGCTGGACCAGGTTACATTCACACTAACAATGTACAAGGGTCAGGACAAACCACTTTTGAGATGGAGGCAGAATTAATCTTTTCATGAAGGTGTGTGTGTCTGTGTGTGATATGATTGAATTTGGATCGGAAAAATCTTTCAGGGGGCCTTGTAGTCACTTCTATTCTAGAATAGAGAATTTCCATGTATTAAAGTTCTAGCTAGATGCTCTTCATACTATCTCTTGAGCTTAGTGTATGAACTCTAAGTAATAAGGACCTGATGGACAAGAATGTGACCATGGTAAAGAAATCGATTCCAGCATGAGTGACAAATGTGGGTCTTAGGAGCATGCCAGAACTCTAGAGAAGAGGTATGGCATGTCTTCTAGAAACTATTGTATCTACTAAATGATGAATGGGGACATGTTGAGATTTCCATGTCATCTTCCCTAGTCTACATAACTTTTTCTGTCCTCAAGTCTTTGGGTAAGATTTTGTTAAACAATACAAACAATGCATTCCTCCAGTGTCCTAGAGGAGTAGCATTGAGCTGAAAAGCAATAGAAGTTTTGAGAAGCAACCTGAGCTGCTGAGTTGTAGGAAGCACTCATGGAACAAGACAGCCTTCCTGAAAGTTACCAACATATCTAAGAAGGAAAAATTAAAAAAAAAAAAAAGTGGGGAGCGGAAGCTACTGTTACTTGGATTTTAAAAAGAGGAACAGCACAGAAAGCAATAGAAAAAATTAGCGATATTAAGGTCTTAAAATACTTGGACATAAGCAAAATAATTCACAGAGTATAAGAATTCATGATCAGTATTTTATCATTAACGTTTATTTTCAGGAGTTTCTCATTAGTCAGAGAAGTTCAGTTTGGCTTCCCAGAACCCAATCAATGAAAATTATTGCAATGTCCAGTATATTTTCTTTCAC
>PVIJ01012103.1:0-51413 GCA_004024925.1 Scalopus aquaticus | reverse complement strand
TTCCTTTTTTTAAAGATTTATTTATTTATGCATACAAGAGCTGGGGTGTAGGCCAGAGGTGAACAGGCAGATCAAAATACACTGCTGAGGGGAGCAGTGTGTGAGACAGGAGAGGGCTGCTGCACCATGTGCGAGGCTTCCTGGCTGGGGATCAAACTCACGCTGCAGTGGCTGTGATAGCTTCCTAGGCTGAGACTTAACCCCCTGCGCCACTAGGGAAGCCCATGGTTTCTTTCACTTAGTAACATGCATTGAAGAGTCCTCCATTGTTTAATAGCTCCTTTTCTGTGCTGAGTAGTATCCCATTGACTGGCTGTACCACTGTTTATCCATTTCTCTACTGAAGAACATCTTGCCTGCTTCCAGATTTTGGCAGTATTGAAAAAGCTGTTGCACATAGACACCCCTGTGCAGGTTTTATGTGTGTACATAAGTTTTAACTCTTTTGGGCACACACCAAGAAGCACAATTGCTGGGTCATACGGGAAGAATATGTTCAGTTTTATAAGAAACCACCAAATAATTTTCCAAGTGGTTGGACCATGGTGCATTCCCATTGGCAGTTAGTGCTTTTGCTCCACATTCTCGCCATTATTTGATGTTGTCAGTTTTCTGAATCTTTGCTATTCTAGGAGGTGGGCAGTGGTCACCTAATTGTTCAGTTTCATATTGCAAGAATTTCCTCCGTGTGGCCTTCCTAGTGGCGCAATGGGTTAAGTCTCAGTACTATGAAGCAATCCACAGCCATTTCAACACAAGTTCGATCCCCAGCCAGGGATCTTCCCGCATGGCACATCAGACCTCTCCTGCCTCGCCCTCCTGCCTCACCTGCTGCTCCCCTCAGCAGTATACTTTAGTAGATCTCCCTGTTCTGCTCCCCACTCTGTCTCTGGTGAATCCGCTCACCACCCCACACCTCTGGCCTACACTCCAGTTCTTGTATGCATAAATAAATAAATCTTTTTTAAAAATTTTCCTTCATGAATGTAATTTTTAAAAAAGATTTATTTATTTATGCATACAAGCTGGGGTGTAGGCCAGAGGTGCAGGGGGAGGGGGATGGAGGGTGGTGAGAGGATTCATCAGAGACAGAGTTGGGAGCAGGCAGATCCACTGAAATACACTGCTGAGGGGAGCAGCGGGTTAGACAGGAGAGGTCCGCTGCGCCATGTGGGTTAGCTCCCTGGTGGGGGATTGAACTGCTGCAGTGGCTGCGGATAGCTTCATAGTGCTGAGACTTAACCCCTTGCATCACCAGGGAGGCCCAAATATAATTTTTATAGATGGATAGTGTTCCAACAGAAGGAGGTAAAAGGCCACAAAGTACTTATCTATCTCTTAACTGTTATCTGTTTAGATTTTTTCTGATTTGCTTTATTATCTGAAACACTCTGATGAACATTTTTATACATAAATCTTTATTTTCATCTGATTGTTTATTACCCTTGGATGAATTCTTCAAAGTAGAAATAATGAGTCAAAGAGCGTAAACACTTTCAAGGCTCCCCGGACAGGTTGTGTCACGTCACCTTCTTATCCTCGAAGTGAGGCACTCCTTTGGCAGCAAGTATTACCAGTTTTTTTAATATTTGCCAAATGAGTAGGTTTAACAAAATGATAACTTAAAGCCTACATTTGCATATATATCTTGATTACTTAAGTTGAATAGGCAGTATTTCATGTTTCTTTGCCATTTGTATCTCCATTTCTGTGACATATCTGTTGGTGTCCTTTATTGGGGAGACTTGTTAATAGTGACCCCCCAAATATGACAGTTGTCTGCAGGTGATGTCAAACCTTGCATTTAGCCATGTTTGACAGGGGCGTCAGGCTCCAGCAGGACTAGAAATAGTCCACATCAGCAAGCTATTTCTAGGGAGCCAGGAAGGGGAAAGTTTCTATATTTTGTTGGAATCTGGGAATGAAGTAATTTTGCTGAGCCACATCTATTATATTATTATGCCTTCTTTTCCTTTCCTACTCCAAAGCTCTTTTCTTGAGTGATGCTTTAACAGGAAGGTTAAATATGGTGTGTGTGTGTGTGTGTGTGTGTGTGTGTGTGTGTGTGTGTGTCCTTTCTTTCAGGAATCATTCCTTCTACTTTGTTCAAGGCCCAGCAGCCCCATTACTAGACTGTGGAGTATTGAGAAGAGCCTGGGTTTTGGGTTTGGGCAGATCTCAGGCAAGTCCCTAACCTCCCTCTCCAGGACTCCGTTTCTTCTTCTTTCAAGTGAGGGCAATACCCCTTTCTTTGAGGAATTAATGTGTTACAAATGCAAGACTCCTGAGACAGTGCTACCACACCATAAGACTCAATTTAGCTCAACAAACAATTCTTCAGCCACCTCTATGTATTTGACACTGTGCCAGGTGCTGAGAATCCAAAGAAGAAGCAGACTGGGAGAAAGTTCGGGCCGCTCATCAGTTCCCCAGGCTCTCGGGTCATCCTGTCCATTGACTGTACATGAAGTCCTGTGGCCCCAGGTATTGTGGGCGGGTAGACAACTCTGTTTACAGCTCTGGGCCTTTGCTTTAGTTCTGGGGCAAGAAGAAAAGGGCTGAATTACATTCTGTTACCCAGAGAGTCACGGCTATACTTTTTATTTTCTCTTTTCTTAACATTATATCATAGGTATTTTCCCTTTATGGAATAGTTGTTAAGGGTGCTGGTTATAGTCAGCCAGCCTCAGTTTGATTTCTGGTTCTGTCACTTACTAAGAGACCTTGGGTAGGTTGCTTAACCTCTCTGTGCCCTAGTTTCCTTATCTGTAAAACAGTAGTAAATACTTCCTGAGGTTGTTTGTAGGTGTGTCACTATGGGCTATAATTGGTGTGCTGCTCGTACTATAATGTGTTGCACACCTGAGAGCTTGGTGATCTATTGTTAAAATTTGCTATACTGACCTCATAGCTACCCTCACTGTGACTTTATGCAATTCAACTAAACAAGTACGATAATACCTTTCTCTAATGTGGGTTATTTAAGGTGTTTCTGATTTTTAAACACAAAATAAAATATTATTCCTAAGGCGTTTTAAAAGTTATGTTACAATTTATAAAGTCAGAGGAACAAACTTTAGAGTTAAACGTTGGATGAATCAACATTAATATACTTAAGTTAGCTTTCAAAAATTCCAACCTTTCTGATGCATATACAGGCTCATTAACCCCTCTTAGACGTTCCAGCATGGGTAATCCCTGTCTGAGGCAGAAAGCTGACTTGGATGACTTTAGCAAGGTCTTCTAGTCTTTGTGATTCTCCAGGCAAGGAAGTTGTAACAGCTCTTCTCCCCTGCTGCCTGAAACTCTGATATAGCACAGCTCAGGGCTAACCCAGCATTTTTCAGCTATCACGGAGGGGATAACTGGCAGGTCAATTGTTGGGCCGTGATACCTAATGGGAAAGTCATTGGGACAAAGGTTTCTGCTGTGGTCCTTCAGCCAAAGAGGCTCAAAGTGAGCACTGGTATAAATAAATCAATGAGTATGAACCTATACACACTGAGCACCTGTGGTGTGCCAGGCTCTGTGAAAACATTCCTGTCAATCAAAATTTATTGGCCCCATTTTACAGATGAGGAAACTGAGACTCAGAGAGGTGACAGATTTTTTTTCAAGGTCATACAGCTAGCAGAGTAATGACCCAGATCTGACTCTAAAGCTACAAGCTCTTCCCATGGCATCACAGGGTGCTTTTCCATTTAATTCAATTTAATAGGCATGGATTAGCTTTCACGCATATTACCCCTGCTAGGCACAGATAACAGAGAGAACGGACTAATGGGAGAGAGACAGACACACAAATCACAAATTCTAGTATCACAACTAATGCATGCCTATGAGAAGTAATAAAGCCATGTGGGCAGTTCAATTTACCCTGTGTATATATTTCTGAAAGCTATCCTTAATCCTTTTAGGAAGAAGCAGGGGAGAGCTAGATGGAGAGATCAGGGCTATGGTCAATGAATAAACAAAGGGCAGTGGGAAAATGGGGTGAGAGTGATTAATTCCCACTCAGAGATCCAGAAAACATGGTATCTTGGTTGAGGTTTGAAGGACCAGGAAGAATCAGCAAGAGAATATGGGGGAAGGGGCATGACCTGGTCACCCCCTTCTTCAAGAGAAACAGAAACAGAACCTTGATTTATGCTTGATAAATATTGGTCTGAAACCAGAACACCCACACACATTCCTTCCATTCTCCCCCCCTCAAATACATAGACCTACCAAGACACACCCCTGAATACCCATAAATGCAAAAACACAGAAGATACACATAAAACGCGCATGAGTACACATCCAGATAGTGAAAACACATAATACATAAATATAGACACAAGTTTCAATACTCACAAGCGCACAGGTAAATAATTCATACACACGGGCTCACCAAGGTATTTAAGCTCTAGCATATACAGGCGCATACATAGTCTCCCCACCCACTACTCATGCAGATAAATAAATGCATGTTTTCATTAACATACACAGGTTCAAACACAAATATCCTGCCATTCTGGCTGGTGCCAGTGACTAGATGGGCAATTATGCACGAAGACGAGATTCCGGAGCCTGGGCCAGGAGTGGGCTGGTGGTGGGGCTGGGATGAAGTCCTGTCAGATGAGAATCCGCCTGCTTGGCTCCCCCTGGAAGAGGCTGAGCCCAGGCTGCAGAGTTCTGGATCCTGGGCTGGTGGTGCAAGGCGGCACGCCACCTGAATGCCCGCTTCATCCAGGCTTTAGTGTTACCCAGGGTCAAGTTCTGCTGTCTGACCCACCCTGGTCCCTGCTGAAGGGACCCAGCAGGGTTGTGGTAGGAGCTTGTCCAGACATAGGACTTGGAGAGTAGTCAGCGCTAATGAGGGTTTACTGGGACCAGGCACTGGGTTAAGCCTTCTCAGTACAGGACTTAGTTCTCTGTAAGAGAGGGTGGGGTAGAGGTGCTAGGTATCTATCATCCCCATTTTAGAGGTAAGAAACTGTACTCAGGCCACAAAGCCACTCAGTGGGAGACTTGAAGCCTAGCTCCCAAGCTCCCACCCAGCCTGAGCCTTTTCTCTCGGGGGTTCAAGTAAAGTGTGCATGTGAGTCCGTCTCCTGCAAGCAGGAAACTCGCACCTTCGGCTGACAGGTCTTAGACCCCCACAATGTCCTGCCTGGCACAGCGCCTGGTTCACAGCAGGTGCCTGGTGAGGCCATGGGTCTTGGTTCTATGAGACCCTCAGTTTCCCCATCTCTGAAATGGGAGTGCAGAGCAGACCTCGCAGGGCCGAGGCCAGGCTCTCTCGGACAGCAGAAAGAATAGTGGGCTCTATATTCTCGCTGCTGCCGCCCTCGCCCATCGCGGGGCTCTCAGCCCAGTCCCCGGGTGCGGCGCCGGCGCCCCATTGTTCAACAGGGCGGGGAAGCTCCCAAGAGCGGATTCCCCGCCCCGGGTCGCGCTCGCCGCCCAGTGGAGCAGACGATTTGGCTCGGCGTCGGCCGCGCGGGGCGCGTCCTTTGTCTGCTCCGCGGCGCCGGGTGCCCGAGGCCCGCGCCCCGCTCTTTGGGCAGACAAAGCCGGGGTTGCCGCGATCCCCACCGGCTGGAGCGGGGCTCGCACCACCCTCCTCCCGCCCTAGCACCGCCCCTTCCCCTCGACGCCCGATGATTGGTCCGCGGGTCTACAAAGAGGCCGGGACGTGGATGGGTCACGTGGGATAGCGTGGCCTCTCATTGGTCGCAAGGGGCTGCCAATCGAGGAGGGCGGGTGGTCCGCGTACGGCCGGGTCGCTCCCTCCGCGCTGGGGCCCGCCCGCGGGGCCGGCCGCCTGTCAGAGGGAGGTGGCGATGGTGAGCCCGGTGGCGGTGGCAGCTGCGGCGGCTTCCCTGGTCGGAGTGCAGCGAGGAGAAGATGACTGACCGACGGGCGGACTGACTGACTGAATGAATGAATGGCGGAGCCGAGCGCGCCATGAGGAGCCTGCCGAGCCTGGGCGGCCTCGCCCTGTTGTGCTGCGCCGCCGCCGCCGCCGCCGCCGCCTCAGCCACCTCGGCGGGGAATGTCACCGGTGGCGGCGGGGCCGCGGGGCAGGTGGAAGCATCGCCCGGCCCGGGGCTGGGGGGCGAGCCCAGTCACCCCTTCCCTAAGGCCACGGCTCCCACGGCCCAGGCCCCCAGGACTGGACCCCCGCGCGCTACTGTCCACCGCCCCTTGGCTGCGTCCTCTTCAGCCCCGTCCCCGGAGACCACCCGTCCGCACGCGACCGCCGGACCCGCTCCCACCACCGCTCCGGCGCCGCTCGGCCCCTCGCCGCCCACCTTTCGGACTGAGGAACGCGCTCCCGCCACCCCTCGGGCCACTGCCGGCCCGGAGCCGACCACCCTCTCAACCACCGCGGGCCCGGCGCCGACCACCCCTGGAGCGCCCACCGTTCTGGCGCCCACCACTGCCCTGACCCCGGCGCTCAGCAGCAGCAGCAGCAGCAGCGGTAGCGGCGGCGGCGGCAGCAGCAGCAACAGCAGCAGCAGCAGCAGCAGCAGCAGCAGCAGCAGCAGCAGCACCTTCCCTCCCACCCTACCTGCCACCGAGGCCCCCTCTCCGTCTCCCCCAGGTGAGTCCCCGCGCCGCCTCGCCCGTGGGACCCTCGCGGGTGCTGCCCATCCTTCCCCCAGCCCCCGGCCGCTGGTGTTGGGCTCGGGGCCGGAATGGATCGTTTCTCGTCGCAAAGGTTCCCCAGATTTCCTCCCCAAGGGCACGTCCAAGCTCCAGCTAGCCAGTCTCCCTGCCCCCAATCTGGGAAGTCTTTTGTCCCCCCCACGGGGCTAAGCTTCTTCGCCAGGGGGGCGGGGGCGGCTGCTGGGAGAAGGCACCTCACCTCCTTCGAAATGGGGCTTTCTGGCCTTTGTCAGAGGCCCCGGTGGGCAAAAAGTTTTGGGTTCGGTTCGCTCATGCTGCCTCTCTGCCTGGGTTATTTGGGGAAGTTGGAAAGCCCTCCCAGCCCCACCTCCAGCCCGCCGGTCCAGCACTGAGCGTTCTCCATCGCTCTCCAAGCCGCAGTTTCCTTGTTCATTTCTCCTTGTTTATGTAAATATCAGATGCGTGTGACAGGTGGAAGAGAGATCGAGGGGATTTTGTTTATAAACTGTAGTGTAGACCACTTGGAGAGAGAGGGAGGGAGGGAGAGAGAGAGGGAGGGAGAGAAAGAGAGAGAGAGAGAGACAGAGAGACAGAGAGAGACAGAGAGAGACAGAGAGAGAGGGATTGAGAGATTGTAATCCATGTTTTCCCAGAGAGAAGGATGGGGGGGAGGTGGGGGGAGAGAGAGAGAGAGAGAGAGAGAGAGAGAGAGAGAGAGAGAGAGAGAGAGAGAGATTGAGAGAGATTGAGAGATTGTAATCCATGTTTTCCCTGCACGTAAATGGATTCAGTAGGTCATTTGGGACAGGTGTCTATCTAGGTTGAGCACATTTATAAATTAGGTTAAATCCCTTCCTTGAATCATTTTTTTCTTCCTTAATTACAAGGTCAATATGTTTGGAGGAATACAGCATTTAAACAGGGATACCCCCTTACCCCCCATAAGGGAGACTGTTCAGTGTTGGTAATGCTGATAAATGCCAATTTCTTTTTGGGTCTATGTAGAAAATCAGACTGTTTGTCCTACTGGTTGAAACAGCAAAGTTAGAGACAACTACTCTTTCCCTGTTTTGATTTAAAGAGGGCCTAGAACAAAAACCTATCTTATCAAGACATTAGATGAGAGTTTCTGAATTCCTTTACTTTGAGTTGGGGTAGAGATTCTCCCAAACCATTTGGCTAGCTGTATTTATATTAATGGACCTCTGACCTAAATCTTAATCTGGAGTCAGGTATGGACTTTGAACTGTAATTCTATTTCTAGAGAGTTTCCCACATGATCATGAGTCTTAATTCAGTCTTGATCTTGGCACTGAAAGAAGTAGGAATGCAGATTATTTACCCATAAAAAGCTAAGTTTGCACTTCTTGTAGCTTCAAGGAATGAATTACTAGCTAGATTTTGACTGTAAACGTTTAGGCCTTCCTTATAGAGAAATTGCTGTATTACTGAGAGACAGAAAGTGTAGTGGTTCAGTCCATTCATAGGCTCGAATTTTAGCTCTGCCCCTTATTAACTGTTGTCTTGGGCAGGTCACTTACTCATTTCTGAAATGACAATAATAATAATACCTACTTCCTAGGATTACTGTGAAGTTAATTAATACATTTATAGTATTTAAAACAGTTCCTGTGCAGAGTGAGCACCATGTGTATTAGCTGTCCTGGTGACTCGACTTGTGTGTGTGGAATAGAGGTCATTTGAGAAACCTAGTAGGAACTTCTGGTGTTTTTTATTTATTTTAGTAAAATATAATAGAAAAGGATGAATTAAATTTTTCTGAAATTTGAAGCACACAGTAATATTGAGAAAGCAAGCTCACTTTTCTCAATGACTAGTGTAGGATAAATAAGTTTGTGTAATTATATTATCTTTTATTATTTTTAAATCATAAAGATAGCCTTTACTTGCAGGCAAAACAAACGAAAACAAAAAAGGCAACAACCAGAAGTTTACAAAGGAAAAAGTGAAAGTCACTCCTAGTCTAGTCAATCCTGAAAGGTTGCTACTGTTAGCACTTTGATCTCTTTAGCTATTTTCCCAGGCATATATGAAGATAGACCTATGGTTTAAAAAATGGTTTTTAAAAGTTCAAAATAAAATAATTCTATACTTATTGTTTTGCAGCTTGTTATATCCCCTTAACTATGTATCATGGACTCCTTTTTTTTTTTTCATGTCCATTCTAAAGTCTACCTTATTTTTCTGAACAATTGCATTTTTCATTGTAACACTCTGTCATATATCATAATTCACTTACTACCTTATTAATGGCAATTAGTTCCTTCTGGACTTTAAAAGTTACAGAGATGAACGTGTTCTTATTTTTCATGTATGTATTATATCTTCTAACACTTTGGCCAGAGTTTCACAGAATCCAAATCAATCTTAGGTAAAACCGGGTGGATTAATATTTGCCATTCAGACTGTTCAAGGCTTTTAGTAACTTCCATGGACTGACATATACCTATGTCTGTGGTGGTCTTTGGGTTACAAAAGTTTTAGGAGAATGTCCAACTTCAGTAAATCATCTGTGTTTTAAATCTTCTCCAATTTATACTTTTCAGTGAATTCATTATGGATTGTCTGTGTCTAGTTCTCAGCAACTGATGTGACTTGGCAGACATATTGATAGGCTATTTTAGCTTCACAGTGACATAATCAAATATGACCTTTTCTAATCTGAGTGTGGATCCTAGTCTACTTCAAACAGTAAACTCATCTTTTTGATGGAAGGAAAACTCAACTGAATTTGAGAGACCTAGTTTGGCTTGCTGAGTTGGATTCTCTGGCTTTTGGGAAGATGTTTGTACAGGGTATTTTATTTTAACCTTCCTGTAAGGACTGAGTGCTGTTGATAATATATTATGTGATTAGATAGGTCTTCTGGCTGCTCTTTGAATTAAAGAATTTCTTTCATGGAGGTCTAGCTGAGAGCTCTTACTTACCCCTCAATTAGGGCCCTCTTCTGTTTATAGGGACACTGATCTGCAAAATGAGACTAATTGCCCAGGGAGCAGGCACTTTCCTCCTACAGACCTGGCAAAACATTTGACTGATTGGTTGACTGGGCAGGTCTTTTAGAGAAGGTTGATGGCAGAGGTTGTGATACTAGAGGATAAAGTTATCAGTCAGAGGCCGAGTTGATGACAAATATTTGACTTTTTAAATTATGGACCTTTAAGGCCAGATGGGACTTTAGAAGCCACCACCTCTTAACATGATTCTACACTTTAAGAAATACTTCTATAGACTAGCCATTGATATTTCTCCTTGTAGTGAATAATGGCTGGTTCTGGTTCTGCCCTTTGGAGCGATGCAGAAGTTTGCTCTCTCTGAGGCTATGCAGTTCTTGAGGGATTTCAGGGCAGTGATCATGTTCCCTCTGAGCTTACACTACCTAACTTCAGCCCCCTCAACTATTCTTTATGCGATATGGTTTCAAGTTCCCTCACTATCCTGGTCATCCCTCTCCTGACCTTTTAAAATCTTTTTGTATTTTGCCAAAGTGTGAAACACAGGACTGAATGTAACATTTCAGAGGTGCTCTCACAGGTTGGTATTAGAGAGGGCAGTACCTCCTTCTTTCTGGGTGCTTTACTGCCGTTGATGTAATTAGTTCCTAATCACAGTAGCTTTTTTGGCATCAACATTATGTTGTTGGCTCACTGGGTTCATTAAGATAGTAAGTCATTTTTTTTAAACATGTACCAGATGAATCTCCCTTTATTCCAGACTTGGAGATTGTTGTTATATTCTAAAAGCTGAGGCATTTGCTAACCATGTAAAATTTAATCTGTTAGATTTAGGTCCCATGTCTGTCAGTGTACCCCACCTTGTTTGTTCATATTCACCTACGGGGTGTTCCAGTAGACAGACTCTAAGGACAAGTTAGGGCAGGCTATTCTTACTCATCGGGGAGAGTAAGTTTATGGATGATAGAACAGTTTGGAAGGGAAAGAACAGGAATTTAGATTAGTTCTCAAGGAACTCTTCCAGATCTAAAGTTCTGTGATGATTTGGTATGCACCATCAGGGTACCTACACTACTGCTCCCCCAAAGAGCCTGTATCATTTATTTGTGATCTAAGAGGCTAGACTTTGTTTAAGCAAGCCCTAGAATTTAGAGTTGGAAAATTCTAACAATTATGACATGTAAACAAAATATTGAGTGGGTTTTATTTGAAAGAAACATTCTCAGAATACAGGACCCTCCTTATTGTACTGGAAAATGTTTTCTTCATCCTAAAATTGTCTAGTGCTAGGTTTAGGGTCTTAGTAGCTTGTGGTTATTTAAGAGCTACTATTCATTTTAAGGAAATAGAAGTTGTTCAGGCTCTGAAGGTAATGTAGGTTCACACCTTTTACCCCAAACCTGTGGGACTGAGTGTTCCAGAATTTAGAGTTTTCCAGATTTTAGGAAATTAATAAATACAACCCAGTGAAATTCAGGGCAGCATCCTATAACCAAACATATGAATGTCTCTGTGTGTATATTCACACTGAGTGGGATAAAGACTAAGTAGGCTTGCACTTGTTCAGGTTTTGCTGCCAAATGAACTACAGAAGGAATTCTGGTTTTTGGGCCTTCTGGTACTTAGCATAAGATCTGAAAGATTGTGGACCACTGTAACAGTAATTGCACACCATGAAGTACCATGTTCCAGGCACCATTTTTAGTCCCTTACATTTATTAATTTTTTAAATTCTCACAGCAGTTAGGTAGAATCAAGTTAGGGACTAAAGCCCAGCTATGACAAAGCCTAAATTCAGACCAAGTCACCCTGGATCCAGAATCCTTATTATTGGCATTAAAAGAAATAGTTACATGGAAGAGAGGAGACAAGAACCATTTTGCTAAAAATATTGGTCCCTGGATACTAATCTGAAAAAATTTCTACTCTTCTTTGGCATTTACTCCCTTTACTCCATTTGCACTGCTGACTCACCTCCTGAAATTTCTGTTTTACAACTGTGATTTTTAAATTTTGCCTCTAATTCTTCTTTTGATTATGTCCTAATATGATTTGTGATAGGGAAATTAGTCTGTCGTCTTTTTAGGGCCAGGATGAGGGACTTCTCAAATATATCTAATTCCTGGCCTAACTGCCTAACTCTCTGTAGAAATTCCTTACGCTGATTAGTTTCTGGAACAGCATAGTTAAACTCCCTAACATTAGTTTCAAATCTTCTGAATTATGTCCCAAGGAAGCCTTCTGGCCAGTTGAAAATTTGCACATTGAAGTAATCTGACTAGGTCTTTTTATCTTGATTATTTTTAAAGACCCATAAAATTAAAGTGTGCATTACTTTTCATCTCAGCATTTCTAAACATGCATATATTAACTTCCAGACGTCCTGGCACCTGTGTAAAAAGAATGGAGGAAAAGTATCACAGTTCTGTTTTTACTGATGGGTAAATTATGGGTAAAGAGATTACCGCTCTGGGGCACATAATAGATCAGAAGGGACTAGAAATGTAAGATCTTGTTTAACTGAAAGACAATCTCGGATGATATTTTTAGTTACAAATAGTTTTAATTCATGCTTTTTGCCTTCCTCTTGATTTTGTTTGCTTTCTTTAGATATTATATAAAACTATTACTAATGTTGAGATTATGTTACAAATCACCTCTTCTTTGGTTACTTAATCTTTCTTTTCAAGTATGCTTTTTGGCTTATCTGTAATTTTGAAGGGAGATTTAAAAAAAAAGTGGTGAAAAAGTTAAAGATTATGTCTGGGTTCATATGTGTTTGGATCACAGTAAAGGCATTCAGAAATAATCATCCTTTTAGACATATCTAAGTACATGTGATAAATTTGTGTCAAAATAATTCTTTTGTTACTGCCACTGTTGTGCAGATAATTATTATCTTCAGAAGAAATCTCTCCCAGTGATTTTTCTTCATTTTGAAAACATCTTTTCAACTGTTTTCCTAAACTCCTCTACTTGTTCCCCTACTCTTGTCTCTTATTCGGAGCCCCATCCATTCTTTCATGTTAAGAAACCAAATTATCCTCTCTAACAATTTACCACTTTGTCTTCCTTCAGTGCCTCCTCAAAGCCCAATTCTTCCAAGAAGTCTTTCTAGAGGAACAAAAGGTCCTTGAAGATGTCCTGGTAACAGGGCACGCACTTTGCACTGAGTTGATCACTTTGCACTCAGAACAAAATAAAACCCCTCTTTCTCAGTGACTTTAATTTTTTTCCTATGGATTTGTGCTTAGTTCAGTTTAGATTATTAAACACACTTGTACAGTATCCATGCCATGGTGTTCATTCTCTCCTTTTGAAAAAGATTGGAGAAAAGACTTTCATTTTGTTCTGGGGATTTCTCTATTACCCAGCTCCACCCCCACCCCCCCATACCCTTATGAGGAACGTAAAAATTGCCGTAATAGAAGTTTTCTGCCTACCCCCCAAAAAAATTCAGTCACTTTAAAGAAATAGGACATTTCTTTTTTTATGTATGAATAATATGCACTGTTTTTGCTGGGTAGTAGGATTTGGGCTGCATACCGTTAAAAAAGGCTTAATTTGGTTGAGAAACAAATATTTATTCTTTTGAATGACAAAATTTCCCTTGTAGAACTCTAATTAAAGTTAATAGTGAACAGAGCTTCTAATAATTAACAAGTGTGCAGTACTTTTTTTTTTAATTTATTTTTTATTTATACATACAAGTTGGGGTACAGGCCAGAGGCGTGGGGTGGCGAGAGGGTTCACCAGAGACAGAGCGGAGAGCAGAACAGGCAGATCAGAAATACACTGCTGAGGGGAGCAGCGGGCGAGGCAGGAGAGGTCTGCCGCGCCATGTGGGATTCTCCCCGGCCAGGCGTCGAACTTGCGTCACCGCTGCCAACAGCTCCACAGTGCAGCGCTTAACGGCTGCGCCACCGGGGAGCCCCAAGTGTGCAGTACTTTACAGTTTACAAGGTTGTTCTTAGGCTCTCCAAGACTTTGACATCTGTATTTTGTTGGTTTCTAGGTACTGTATGAGTAAATAAAGGTTTAGTTTCTGTCCTTTGTAGGTATTTTTGTTGGTGACTATTAACCAAGTTGCTATGTGGTTTTGTGCTTCAAACTGTTGTCTTTTAAGTTTCTTTTCTTGAATGCAAATCTTTTGGCTGGTTAGCTACCCATATCCACAGGATGCAAAAAAGGTGTTTGGAGAAGAGAATGATTGCTTACAGTATATTTTCTTTCCTAGGCGTTCTATGAGGCTGAATGTTATGGAAAGAGCCCAGGAGTAAATGGTGGCCAAAACTAAGTAGTGAGATTGTGGGTCAGTTTATTTAGCTTCTTTGTGTTTTTCTGAACTTTCCAAGTTTTTTTCAATAGATATCTTTAATTTTATGAATACCATGAAGAAATTAATAATAATAAAAAGCTCTGATAAGCTTGATAAAGCTTTGCTTATACAAGACAAGTCAGGTGTTATACCCAGAGCCATTTAATTTTAATTTCTGTCATTGACCCTGCAGTTTGGATCTGCATTAAGTATGATACTTGCTGGTCTCAGTGAGCTGTGGTTCTGAAGGAGATTGCTGAGACAATAACCAAGAAAGGAAACTGTTTCTCAGACCTGAACAATCTTAAACATGAGCTATATCTGGTATTTGGTAACTTTATGGAAGATTTAACTGAGATTTTAGGCAAAGATGGAAAACAGTTGGTTCTTTCATACTGTGTGGGGAATTTAAAGCGTGCCCTTAAAAACTAAAGTAACGATTGAAATAGATCTTGTTTAAATTGTACAATATTTGAATTCATAGCATTGTTCACAGTCTTTACCAATAGAAGTCCTTTATTTCTTCCTTTAAAGATACAGAACCTCTCCTGCCAGTGCACCCCCCCTCCCCCCCAGTTTGGTTTCAGTCTATCCATGTGTTTTGCAATTAGATCAGATGGAATTGCTTTTGTACTGGTAATATAACAACTGTTCTATCTGATATCCTTGCCAGGAAGATAGTGACGCTCCCATGGAAAGGGAAATTTATTCATTTGGAAAAAGGAATGTATTCTGCCTAGTCAGAGGGAAAATACTATGGAGTGGGAATGTTTTCAGCCTGGCTGGAGAATGTTAAATAACCTTTATTTAGTAAATTTTAGACTCTTTTAATAATTGATTTTGGAAACTTTTGTGTCAGTCTTGCATGCTTCTTAGACACTGGGATATTACCAGGGATGTTATTCAATTTTTGTCATTTACTTTAAAAAACTTCACGCCTTTACTTGATATATGTGAGCAAAAAGTAGAGGTTACGAGTAGCATTGTTAACTGTAAGAAGAATCTCAGGTTTTCGAGTTCCTTTTAATTATGGAAATATTCATTAAAGGTGAAATTCCTTAAAAATATTCTAGTGAAAGTTTAGATGTTGTCCTTGGATTAACAAGTTGCTTTTAGATTCTTAGTATTCCAACATTCTCAGTATTCCATTGTTCTTACCTTGTTTTATTTGTGTACTGAGGTTTGATAAAAGGAAAGCATTGAGCTTTGTCTGCTGTAAATTTCTCACTTGACTCGATATTCACGATAATGCTGCAGTATGTTTTATCTCTTTGGTATGAACTGCATTTACAATATGGCTCCACCATCCATTGATGTTGTGTGGGTTAATGAATAGTTATAATGTGTACCAAAAACACAAAGCAATCTAGTTGTTGGGTATTATTATACTGAATGGTTGGTATATTGCCTGCAAACCTATCCTGTTCAACTGGTTTTAGTTTTTAAGTTAGTTTGTTGCTTCAACTTGTCCACAGAGGAGAACTGAATGGTTCAGTTAATCAGTGGAATAGCAGTCAGAAGCACTAAATTCCCGTCTTTATTGCCATCCTTTTGTGGTTTCCCAAACTGTGTGACTTAGTTTCTCTAACTCTAAAGTCAAGCCTGCTACTTCAGTCTTTCAAAGCTTTTGAGAAATAACACATGCAAATTATGGTGGGGTGGGCTTTTCTCAAACACAAAGGGCCTTATAGAATTCAAAATATTTTCTAGTATTTCCTGATTACATGGCTTATATTAGTTTATAATGTAATATGATAGCTTTTAAGTAAACACAATAAAGAAATAAGCTTATGTATTTTACATGTGTCTTCTTTATGCAAACTTTATTTTCATGGTATTTCTTAGTTAACTTATTTGTATAATTTATAGACAATTATGTTTTGGTATTTTCCAAAAGTTTGGGATCCTTTAGTATTACTTTTTTCCCATAATACCTTGAAAAAACAAAATAATCTTTATCCCATATTAAACTCAAATGTTGTGCTTTTGTAAACCTTAAAATATTTGATCAGTTTAAAATGGATTCAACGTAATATTTTTGATTATAAAAATAGTGTATTTTCATTTTAGAAAATAGGAAGAAGTATAAAGGTGAAAAGTGGACCTAGAGTTCACTAAAGTTAACATTTTATTATTTATTTATTGATTTGGGGGGAAGATTTATTTACTTATGCATACAAGAACTGGGTGTAGGCCAGAGGTGTGGGGTGGTGAGAGGATTCACCAGAGACAGAGCAAGGAGCAGAACAGGTGGATCTACTGAAGTACACTGCTGAGGGGAGCAGCTGGTGAGGCAGGAGAGGTCTGCTGTGCCATGTGGGAATCTCCCTCTTAATGTCCCGGGATTAAACTCGTGCTGCAGTGGCTGCTGATAGCTTCATAGACTGAGACTTAACCCGTTTCGCCACCAGGGAGGCCCAAGTTAACATTTTAGTGGTAAAGAATCTTTTTTTTACTTCAGTGTTACTTTATCCCCCTTCCTGCCATTGAGGCAATTCTATATGGATATGTTGCTTTTTAACGCCTCTTTAACAAAATATGCTTTAAAATTTTAACAATTTGAAATGGGACATCTTTTGAATGAAGTTGAAGGTATTTATTGCTTTTGGTGATTTTACTATGTTACTAAGTTACTTGCTTTCTAATAGTTACAAAAGGTAGTTTTTTAAAAATCAATGACTGTAATATTTTATTACTGCATACATTGCCCCATTTCTCACAGCAATAAATGAGATTGCTTATTTGTTAGAGTTAATATTCTTTTTGAAGTCAGACATATGACAGCTCAAAATGAAGAATAATTCACATTTATATTATTTGTTACACACCAAAACAATGTATCTAAGACTCCATGTGATACTTTACTTGAGACTTGGTACTCCTTGTCAGATCCAAACTAGTGACTATTTTTCTTGGGTCTGCTCTAACATATGATTTTTCTAGGTTTCTGATGGGTCCTAAAAACCTAAAGCAGGAAGAAACCAAGTCAGATGTTTGGTATCTTAAGTTTTATGATGAGAGAAGACAAGGTGCCCATTGGCTGTGCTTGTGTGTTGCCAGAAAAGGCCTAGTTGCTGTGCTAAAGAATATGCCAGAGAATGGCCGTGGCCTTCAGGAAACTGGTATTTCCCTTATACAATGATCTGTATTTTGAATTTTGTGAATAAAGTGCTATAACTTTTAAATCAAAGCAATAATGAACCATAGTATTGAGAGAGGATTAAGTTAATTAATGCATGTAAAACACTTAATTCAGCAATGCTTAATAATCAACACAAATTAATAATCAGCACACAGTAAACACTCAAAGTTAGCTATCATCATTGTTTTTATTACCTATTCGCAATGTTTAAAAAACAGCAGAGAAAACTGTCAATTCTATATAAATAAATTTGCCTACTTCCTTGACACAGTGTGTAGACCGGCAACATATTGGTTATCAGGAAAATGTGTACACTGTCACAGAAAAACCTTTTTAAACAGGTGATTCTAAGGGGCAGCATGGGAACAACACCCTTGATGTTGACTACCTCCTGTCCTGTCAGAGTGGCCCAGGTGGAGCCAGCATTATCTTGTGCCATGTTGCCGAATGCAGCGGGGAATGCTACTGCTCAGATCTGGACTAAATGGGAGCTATTGGTCAAAAAGAAAATGCAAAGATAGGACTCCAGGGAGTCACTGAAACAGCCGTTGTCAGTTCTGGCAGATGTATACTCCTTTGGAATCTTTTATCGGTAGCAAACCCTAGCCACACACTTGTAAAGTGAAAATGAGACTGGGCCTATAGAAAGACCTGACTTCTCAATTTTATATTGGCTGCACACTGATGTTTTTGAAAGTCTGCCAAATTTAACATGCACATTCACAGTCCAAGTCACATGATCTCCCTAGGTTTCTATACCATCGTCTGTAACATGAGCGTTTTAGTACTAACCTAATAGGGTTCTTGAATGTTGACCTAGAATTCAAACCCAACTCTGTCTGACTTAAAAGTCTGTGCTCTTTTTTCTTTTGACTAAACTGTGCTTCATTGCCAAAACAGATGGGAGCAGCCGAAAATGAAATAAAGCAGTGAGTAAGTGTACAGAGCACATTTTGGGTTCTGTTTCTGTCACTTCCCTAGCCTCCCCCAGTGAGCACATACATTGTCCTTCTCAGCTCTCCTTCTGAATTCCACAGTGACTCAGTTTAATTTCAGTAGCTGCTGTGGGGATCAAAATTATATCACAGAGTGTTTCTTAGAGTTATGGGTATGGAGTGGAAGCAGGGCGAGGAGATAATGGTGGAAATTAGAGGAGAGTAAACAGGTAGACAACCATAACAGAGGCAAAGCCAAACTTAGCAGTAACCACGAGATTGCCTACCCAGGGCCAGAAGGACTGGTGTGGAGACAGTGTAATGCTTATTAGCATTTGGCAAGAAATACCACATACTGCGAAGTGGTAGTATTGATTGTTCTTGACTTGACAATAAAACCTTTCATCTTTAACTTCATATGCACTCTAGATTAAGAGGCTGATGCAAAGCAATATGGTGTGAAAACCAGCAGATGATATTTGATTTTACAAAAGTCATAGGAGAATCTCAGCCTTGCAAATATGATTCATACTTTTGCCAGTCACCTGAGGATACATTCCTCCTCTCCATTTTATAAACACCCCTTCTCATTCAAAGGTTACTTATCTCTCAGATCAGACAAAGGAAAAGCTATTATTTTTAGTGTAAATCCAGCATCTTCTAATCCAGTTGAAAAATACATTGACAGATCATAGACACGATTTTGGAGCATTTGTTTTTGTTAGAAAGCATTAAGTTTGTATGGCATCCTAAGTCAACAATAACAATGTATTTTATTACTTTCTGTAGGTCTACAAATAGAGTGTCAGGTCAAACCGGGTTGTGGGAAAAGTCATGATGCATTTTTACTTGAAAACAAGAAAAATACGTCATGACTTTTCCGACAACCCAATATGTAACCATGGTTGTGGAGAATACATATCCAATGTAAAATCTGTCATATCACTATTAGTAAAATAATTTAATATATTTATACTTGCATATAATGTTATTTAATCACCATAAATGACTCTAGCCCATAATGCTCAAGTGTCAGTACGGCTTAAGCTGCAGCATAGGAAATACCCTCATTTCCTAACACCCTTCCCCTGAGACATTAAACTCCAGAATAAAGTTGCTTATATTTCCCCCTAAATATCATGCTCATCATCATCATCATTGTTAATAAACAGTCATCTGTAGAGGTCTTAATTTGTGTCAGGTGCTAAGAGTCTTAAATAAATTATTGTGGCCTTTATGATTCTTAAAAAAAGACCAATAAGAAATGTATTGTTATCCCCACTTTACTAAGCAGGATTTGAGGCTTTGAGAACTTAAATACATCTAGCTGGTAAAGTATAGGACCTTAATTCAAATTCATATCTGTCTAGCCTCAGAGCCTCCTCTCTTTAATCGCTAATTTCACTTCTGATCAAATCGGTAAGTGGCCTCTTGTTATTTCACTTAAGTTGTTTCCTGTGCTTGGCATGCCCTTTTCTTCAGTTTAAGTAAGAGTCTTTATTTTTAAGATTGATTTATGCATAAAGCTGGGGTGTAGGCCAGAGATTTTGGGGGGAGCAGTGAGAGGATTCACCAGAGACAGACTGGGAAGCAGAACAGGCAGATCTACTGAAATGCACTGCTGAGGGGAGCAGCGGAGAGACAGGAGAGGTCTGCTGCGCCATGTGGGAAGTTCCCTGGCTGGGGATCGAACTCTTGCTGCAGTGCATGGGGATAGCCTCATAGGCTGAGACTTAACCCATTGCTCCACCAAGGAGGCCATTAGTAAGAGTCTTAATTGAAACAGAAACCAGTGCTTACTGATTTAATCAGAAGTGGAATTAATTAAAAGAATATGGAGAAGTTCATAAACATGTCACAGAGTGGTCCACTGACTATGCCATTGACCCTACCACTGAGTCTTACATGCTGTACTCTGAGCCACTGAGGCAATACTGAATGAGTACTGGAGGCAGCAGCAAGTACTGCTGCCATTTGTCATACTGCAGCCGCCTCCCAACCTGCCACCAGAGAAGGAGCCTCATGCTCATCCCTTTGGGTCTTCATGCTAATTACAAGTTGAAGGGCGCATGTGAGTGTTAGAGCCTCAGCCGCTTGCCCCTGCCCAGGATGCGGTGGAGGTGGGAAAAACAGTAATTTGGCTTTATGAGCCTCTGTGCTGGGATAACAAGGCTTATTTCCCCAAATAGGCAGGGATTCTGAAATAGTGGGAGATTATACTGTTACTAGGCTACCAAGAAGAATGCCAGATGTCTACCTCATCCCTTCCTTTCACCTGACTGATTTGTCCTTGAAAAATATCCAGACAACCTCCTATATTGTTGTACCTTAAACATTATAGTTCTACTGTACATTTTCTATCTTTTTGTTATTTGCTTTTTAAGGATTCTTGTTTTAAGTTTTATTTGTTTATGTAACTGACTCCTTTATACCTTGTTCTCAGCTAGCTTCAAGTTATGTGTGTCTCGTTGATGGCTGTGCTCTCTAACTTCTACCTAGGATAGTGTGCAGCACACAGTAAGTACCCAATAAATATTTCAGTTGTACTGAAACATATGTCTCTCCTGACCACCACCTCTGGAATCTTAAGGTTCCTAAGGGCAGGGATTTTTTGTCTCTTATCTCCTTTAACCATTGTATCCTCAGCACCTAGATTAATTCCTAGCACGTGGGAAGTCCTGACTAAACATTTATTGACAAAACGAGTGCTCCTAAAATAGTAATTTTTTTTTTTTATTTCTGGAATAGCACTGTCAGAAAAACCTTTCAATGGCACTGTCGTAATTTCTAACTAGACCATCTGTGAGGCCAGAAACTGCTTTGTTCATCTCTGTCTACCTCTTCCTCCTATTCTGAAGCATAACTGGCAAAGAAAAATTTGGATTTCTTTCTAAGACCTCCCACCATAGTCACAAGCCACAAAAATGGCCTCAAGTGCCATACCTGCTTGACATGAAACCTTTTTTTTTTTGTCCTTTTGTGTAACTAGCTATATCCTGAGATTTCATCTATTCCGGGAAGAAAAAGCTGTTGGGCAAACTGTCCTGTATCCTGTTTTAAAACAGTATAATAACCCAGGGCAGTAGCATTTCACTTTGAAGAATGAGGAAATGAAGGCCTATAATTGTGAAATGACTTGTACAAAGGCAGCGGAATAGCAGGGATGTATTGTAGACCAGAGTTCTGTGGCTTTTAGTGCTTAGCTTTTTGGAGGGAACAAAAGTCAAGCCGAAAGAGAAATTTTTAAAAAAATTATTTAATTTATGCATACAAGCTAGGGTGTGGGCCAGAGTTGTAGGGGGGAGGGGTGAGAGGATTCATCAGAGACAAAGTGGGGAACAGGATAGGCAGATCGACTGAAATACAGTGCTGAGGGGAACAGTGGGTGAGGCAGGAGAGGACTGCTGCGCCATGTGGGAAGTTCCGTGACCGGGGATTGAACTCCTGCTGCAGTGGCTGAGGATAGCTTCAGAGCACTGAGACTTAACCTGTTGCGATACCAGGGAGGCCAAGTAGTGACACCTCATTTTAAAAAGAACCTAAGTCTAAGATGAGGTTGAGTTATTTGCCTAAGAGTCACATAGCTGGCAAGTACTGGTTATCTGGGATCCAAACCTGGATATATCACATCAATAGTTTTAAAGTTCTTGGCAAAACTCATGCTAAAATTAGGGTGAGTGCTTTCTAACCACTGTTTTTAGTTTTAATGTATCTTTTTCTCTTGCCCTCTTCACTCTCTCTCCTAATTTGTAGTCATTGTTTTTCTGTCTATACCATAGATTTGTTTACCACCCTCTTAGATTTTCTTCCTGATTCTTTGGATGTGTAGTAGAAAGAATGCACTTTTCTTGAAATAGCAAAGCATATCCTCACCTGCTGCTCTGACTGTCCATCTTAATTTCACTTCTTTTTTTCCCCTCGTCTAACTGATCTGTCCCTGGGTTTGTGAGTCAGATAAGTAGTTAGATAATTTAGCCAGAAGGACATTTAAGGGTAAATAGTCTACATCCAGAATTTAGGGTCACTTCAGCTGGTGCTAAAAATGAAACTCAAGTTTGTCAAAAATGGAGACGATATCAAATAATGATATTGAATCCCTGCGTAAACTTTATAATTCGGTAAAGTATTTTTGGTGTATTAATCATTGCTTGAGTTGGGCATAAAACTTCTGTTGAGAAATTCCAAAAGGACTCCAGACATTTGCTGCAACAACAAAAATGTTCACCAAAGCTTACTATTTTAGAGAATTGTTTTTCTTAGCATGTGTTATTTCTTATTAACAACAGGTCTTCTAGCAGTTTATCAGAAAGTACGCATTTCTCTTTGCTGTATTTCTTTTAGTTGATAATCTCATATAATAAATCAATCACTCATTTAGAAATATGTTCACTTAATATCAGTGATTAAAGAGCTGTCAGGAAAATGTTACTTCTTTATTGAGCTATCATTGAACTAGCATTTATTAGTTTCAGATGTACTTTCTGTTTCCTTATTGGTTAACCAATCTGGTGTGGTATCTTCCTCTTGTCTGTCTTCTCCTTCTCCTCCATTTTTTTTTTTTGGGGGGGGTTGTTCAGACAGGATTTCAGATCCTGTTTTCACCTGATTTTGTGTCTCACCATGCTAAAACTGGCCTTAACTGTGTTTCACTCAGGTGGCTCAGCTTAAGAGTTGGCATTCCTCTTTATTTGAGTAATAGGCAAAAGAGTATGCTTTGTCAATAGGTTTACACTGGGTTTTCCACTTTAACAAAACAAGATACTTTTATTTGTCAGGTCTTCATTAATCACCTGCTATGCTCCTAGTGATGTGCTAGATGAGTTCTAGAGAGACCATTTAATGTGTGGTTTCTGTCCTTGAGGACATGGTGGAGGCTGCAGAAAACCAGGCTGTGAAATAATAAGTTCCTACAGAATTGTGTGCACATAGCAGAGCAAATAGGGGGCTCCTCACCCAAACTTTTGACAGGTCTGTGAACTGAGGATGACAGGTTTGTGGGCTTTTTTTCGGGGGGGAAGTTTTCTCTGAGCTGAGTCTTAAACAAGTAGGTAGAGGAGAAGAAGACATTCTAGGAAAAAGGAGGCAGCATGTGAAAACATTAAAGCACACATGTGACTCAAAGAGGGGAAGAAAAGACATGTCTGAGCATGCAGGGAGAGGTGAGGTCTGAGCTAGAATGGCTAGTCGTCATCATCATGAGGAGGTTTGTATGTCCTGTTCATAAATTTATTCTAAAAGCAACGAACGAGTATAAGCAAGGAAGTGCCTTGGTGTGGTGTAGGTTTGTGTTCTCCTAAGAGTAAGTGATTCCCCAGCAAAGATAATTAGAGACCACTGACTGTCTCTGAACATTTCCCAGCATTAATTTTGGGTTACAGGGTGTACATGCTAAGATAATGTAATAATTGGAGGGGTACATTAGTTTTGTATCCTCCCTTTTTAAGCAAACATTTGAAACCAATTTTGCTTGGTATAGCACACAGATTTAGATGACTAAGATTAGAGACTTGACAAATAAAGCCAACCATAAGTGCTGGACCTCTTAATGAATTTGGTGTTTGGTGGAAGAACTCCAAGTGCCTTCTGTGTGCCAGGCACTGTGCTCAGCGCAGAGGGTAGTGTGGTGAATGGATTAGGAATTTACGCTTTGGTGGAAGGACAGATTTGTATGCAAAGGCTTTAGGATACTTATGTTTTGAATTCCTTTATATTTTCATTTTCCATCCTTACTGCAAAGTTTGAATGAGGAAATCGTGGACAAAAGATGTATTTTTCCAGCTTTGCCAAGGTATAATTCGCACCTAACAATGTAAAAATGTAAGGAGTTCTGTGATGATTTGCTACACATAATATGTTGCAAAATGCTTACCACAATAAAGTCAGTTAACACACCCTCCCTCACATAATTACCATCCTCTTGCTGTTATGGTGGGACTGGAAATGACTACTAAGAGAACCGTTTAACTTAGTCAAGGACACGAAATAATGCATGGTAGTTATAATTCAGTTTTTAATCTACCTAACTTCAATTTTTTTTCTCCTCTCTTATCCCCTAGTATATATATACTGCTTGCCTTGACAAGGCAATGCATATTTTTGAGGAAGTTTTCCTCCCCTCTTCTTTTAATTCTTTCCAGTATTGTTGAGCATGGCAGGATGCAGTCACTGGTGATTAAAGTGCGGGCACTAAAGGCATATTGACTGGATTCAAATTTCATCTCCACCATCTACCTTCCTGTCAGCCTGCTTCATAGAGTTGTGAATACTCTTAGGGAACACTGTTGCTAAAGCACTTAAAACAGTGAAAGCACAGAGAACTAATTCAATAAATCTTATTGAAATCATCTTTGGAATAGCAACTCAGCTCTTTTCTAAACAGTCAGGAAATTTTATTAAAATGCATTTAAACCAACCTACTTTATTCAAATTAATTTTGGTGAAGAGCTTCTGTCTAGTGTGCATATTTGCAATCTAACCTCTTGTCCAGGGAATCAGTAAATGATTTTGCTATCACAAACAAAAGTATAAGAAAATATGCTTCCAAAGTTGCATAAAGACACTTAAAAACTTACTTATTATGAAAAATTTTGAAACTATAACATATATAAATATAAATAAAATATAAATATGCCCCATAAATATATATAATACTAATGTATGTAAATAATATGAAACATTAAAGTTAACAGAATAGTCTTATACCTACCCTGCACCTGGACATCCATCCCGGCCAATTCTGCCTCATCCATACCCCTGTCCACTTACCTTGTGCCTGTATTATTTTGAAATAAAATCCAGATATCATTTCACCTTTGAATATTTAAGAATGCATTTCTAAAATATACGAATTCTCCTATTTTCTTAAATAACCACAATCCAGTTATACCTAAACAGCAAAAAAAATACTATGAAATATAGTCAGCAAAGTGTTTCTGACAAGGGGGGGATCTTTTTTTTTTTTTTTAACTTGTTGCCTTTTATTGAGGTAACATTGGTCTACAACATTGTACCTGATTTAGAGATATGGGGTCACACCCTTCAGGTGTGTGCTACCACACCACACCCACCACCAAGGCACTGAAATTCCCCCAGCCTAGGCCATTGTGCTCCTCCACAGTTTGCTCTCCCCTCTCTCCCTCTCCCTTTCTTTCTTTCTTTCTTTCTTTTTTTTTTATAGTCCAGAGCCCTTTTATTTATTTTTTTCACACCTATCATGCCATGAATTCATGAGGAATGGGTTCCAGCAGCTCAGGCTTCTTTCCATTGGTTCTCACAAAGTGTGCTTCTCTAGGTGGAGCAGGCTGGTGCTTCAGCTGAACCCAAGTGCCTTTCTCTTTGGCTCCCTTTTTTTCTGATCATTTTCTTTCACACGTTTCAGGAAGCTATCTCGGCTCTTGGAGTGCTTAATGTGCTCAATACGGACATTAATTCTCTTTGCAAGAATCTTGCCCTTTACTTGTTTGTTTACAACAATGCCAACTGCATGCTGGGTAACATTATAGTCTCTTCCAGTTTTGCCATGGTAACATTTGTGGGGCATTCCTTTTTGAACAGTGCCCATCCCATTGATGTCTACAATATCACCTTTCTTGTAGATTCGCATGTTTGTGACCAAAGGAACAACTCCATGTTTTCTAAAAGGCCTAGAAAACATATAGCGGGTCCCTCTTCTCTTTCCCTTTGTGTTGGTCATTTTGGCGACTCAACTGGAAGATGGTGGTTCCGGCCGAAAGGCTCTCCCTCTCCCTTTCATAGACTCAATTCTACAGTCAGATTTCTAGGGTTTGTTATTAGTTTCTTTTTATCTGACTCTTGTTTTGTTTCTGCATATTCCGTATATAAGGGACACTCTCTATTTGGTATTTGTCTTTTTCCCTCTGACTTAATTTGCTTAGCATAATCTTCTTGAACCCTTTTTTTAAAAAGATTTATTTGTTTATGTATACAAGAACTGGGGTGTAGGCCAGAGGTGTGGGGTGGTGAGAGGATTCACCAGAGACAGAGTGGGGAGCAGAACAGGTAGATCTACTTAAGTACACTGCTGAGGGGAGCCGCAGGTGAGGCAAGAGAGGTCTGCTGTGCCATGTGGGAAGCTCTCTGGCCAGGGATCGAACTTGTGTTGCAGTGGCTCTGGACAGCTTCATAGTGCTGCACTTAACCTATTGTGCCACCAGGGAGGCCCTCTGACCCTTTTTGTAAACTAAATACTAGACTTGGTTGATCATTTTTGGGAGAAGCAATGAAAATTGGTCACTTTTTTTGTTGTTATTTTTGACATTGCCAGCTATTTCTTAGAACCCAACTGAGGATGAAAACTAGCAATGTTAAGGACTCCTTGAGTTGTTTGGGTAAAACTGGGTACAGTATTCAGTTTTTCCATGAGAATGAACTGACCCAAAGAAATGATTTGTCAGAGGTTATATAAACTGCAAAAAACTTGTATCGAAATTTGTCATTTCAATGGAAGCTCATTCTCTATATATATTTATTTAGTTCAAGAGACTTACTATTTACGTTTATTTTGAAATGTTTATTACCCACATTATTTTCATAGTAGTGACAGTCTTCTCTTTGATCGCCTAATTTTTTTCTCTCTTGTTGTCTTGTAATTTTAAATTACTTTCACCTCCTCTGTCCTATTCTAATTTTTAGCTAGTAGAGTCACTTTAGGGCTAATATAGGACAAATGTTGGTCTCCAGCAGAGTGACAGTTGCAACTATGAAAACAACTCAGGCAAATGGTCTATTGGTGGTGGAACTTTTCATTATAAAAAGTTCTTTTCAAATTCCAGGATATTGGTTGCTTGGTCACTGAAGAGTCTGCACTACCATTCACTAGCACCCTGGGCATCTGAGCAGACAGGTTAGGAATGTACTGCTCATTTTGAATGGGAAGAAAGGATAGAGATTGCATCACCCAAGTCAAACATTCTTCATCTGTATACAGTTGATACAACATTGGTCTTTTAGCATATGTCCTAACATACAAATAATTTCCATTTTGAGTGGTGCCATCTTTGACTGCAGCCACATACCTATTAATATGCATTTACAGACTGACTTCTAGAGAGCACTGATGAAAGCACATTGCTTTCTTGGTCTCCAGGAAGGAGTAAAATTGCTTTAATGGGTAAGGTCTGGTTTTGTCAACAAAATACCCCAGTGTACCTCTCTTCTTTATATCCACTCTTTGATTTTTAAGGCCTTGCACCTTATAATTTCCCTCAAAGTTGTGTAATTGTACACTTACCAATTAGCAGAAATGATAGTGCTGATGAAATATGTCTTTGATATTCGTTCATTTCTGTATCTGGATTGTTTATTCCCCTGGGCTTTCCAACTGAGGGAGCCCTGCACGCACTCCTACTTTGGAAAATATCTGAGTGGGCAGACTTGTTTGCCACATTGCCCTCATTGTCTTTGTTTACTCAGCTGAAAAGCTGTACTTGTCTCTTACACAGCCAGGCATGAATATCAAGGTCTCAGAGGCTGTTAAAATGGGTAGAGAAACTGTTTTGGGAAGGGAAAGAATGACAGTTGTTATCTGATATCAACATAATTCACAAAGAAGGTGCTCTTTTAGGAAAGAGCATAATGACTTTAGGTGGTTATAAAGCACCACCCTGATAAAATTTTTATGGGCCTGTTTTATTAAGGTCTTTGATTTTATGCAGTTTCCCTATCTTCTGGACAAGAGGTGTTGATAATTCATTGGCACATGTGGTCTGGTTTTGCTACAGTAGAAAACTAGGTTTTGAGGACATGAGCATATCACTCAGCCCAGGTAATGATAAATTTCCTGTGGTCATAATAACATGCACTTTTTTTTTTGTCATTTATTTTTTTCTGGCCATCTTTATCTTTCAGCTGGATTACTTTAGCAGGACAATAAAAGGTCGCTTTGCCTTTATTATTTACCAGTCCATTGTTTACACTGTAGCCAGAATTATGTGTCTAAAATGTAGATCTGATCATGTCATTCTCTTTTGTGTAAAATTCCCCCTGGCTACCCAGTTGCCCTTAAGAAAGCTCTTCCCCTGTCACTTGCCTGCCTCCAATTCTAGGGTGGAGCCACAATGAGCTTTCTTCAGTTTTCTATGGTACAATCTTTTCTTACCTCCAAGTCATACAGGCGTAGACATTCTTCCCCACTACTCCTAACTGTGGTCTAACCTCCTCATTTGTTGTGTGCCAGTTTAAATTTCTTCCTCTGCAAAGTCTTAATTAGGTACATAAGCATGTACCTTGTTTTCCCATAATGTGTGCATATTTCCAGTCTAGTACTTAATGTTTTTTTTCTCTCTGGTGTAAGACTGAAAGCTGTATGGAGAGAGAGGCTACATCTTTCTCTAGCATCTAGAAATTTTCTCTCCATTTCTGATACAATACTCCTTTGTTAAATGTTTGATTTAATAATCATATGCTTTGCCAGGAATCTTTTCTTTAGCAATCTCAGAGAAGAATTAGGGTTCTCTGTTTTCATGTCCTTGGTATTTTTCTTCAAATCTCCTAGACATATTTATTATTATTTCAGTTACACCCATCAACAGTGAGATCATAACTGACTTAAAAAGGCCCTAATCTGTAGTATCTTGGTGTGCTGATCATGAATATAACCCTGAAAATTTTTTTATTAGCTCTCGTTTTGAAGATATTTCATATAATTCATTTTATGTTTCACTGTGTAAATTTATCCAGTAGAATTGCAACGACATCCTAAATCAGCCTAGACTGATGTAATATTGCATTGCATTGCATAATACCATCATGCACACATCATCCAGAGTTGATTGCATCATTTTCTGATGCAATGCAATGCAATACTACTGCCAGGCGGCTGCTAAAGTAAGCTGACGTCAGCAGTGCACTATAGAAAGCCCTGTCGGAAAGGTTGAGCACTGAGAATATTTCAGACTTTGTGCAAGACAGTTTAAACTTTGTTCCATAGAACTGTTATTATTTTATCCATTTAGGCACAATACAGAACAGTCATGCCTCGAAAATGCGTTAATAGCATGGACAATTTCTGCTGTATTTGTGGGGAAGTGACATTTGCCAACCAGAAGAAAAGGATCACTTCTCAAGTGAAGAAGGCTTATCATCTTTACTTCGGATGCAAGGTTGGTGACCAAGACAAGCCTTGGGCCCTGCATCTATGCTGTGCTACATGTACAACACAGCTTTCACAGTGGTTAAATGGCAAAAGACCATCAATGCCATTTGCAGTCCCCATGGTGTGGAGAGAGCCAAGCAACCACATAAAAGACTATTCCTTCTGCTTGGTTCCTCCCCTTTCCGGTGGAATAACGAAGCAAAAGAAATTGAGAATAGTCTACTTAAACATTCCGTCTGCATTGAGATGACCAGTTCAACAACTTGCTGCAGGTTGATGCGAAACAAGCATGGAATGCTTTTGGCCTAGTGTCTACAAATTTCTTGGGAATGTTAGGGCAGAAAACTACAAGGAACTAGTAGAAGACATGCTGATGCAGTATCAGAAACTTGGCTGCAGTATGTCTCTAAAGATCCACTTCCTTCATTCCCATCAGTTTTCTTCCCTGAAAACTGTGGTATGGTTAGTGATGTACATGGCGAACGTTTTCATCAAGATAGCGCATCAGTGGAACAAAGATACCAGCGAAAATGGTCCACTAACAATGCTGGCTGACTACTGCTGGACACTCCCCAGAGATGCTCCTGAACAGCTGTACCAGAGACAAAGCGAAGAAATCTAAGAAGTAGTTTATGACTTGATTTTTTTACAGGTATTAACTATAGGCCTATTACTATTGGCATGCATTTCGTGATGTAAACATCAATTTATTGCAGATTACAAAAAAACTAGAGTCAAAATTAGAATTTGTCATATTTGTGTTGAGCACATACAAATTGATAGGAAATGACTAATTTTATTTCAGTGATAAGACTTTTATAAAAATTTGTTGACCAGTGTTATTTAATAGAACTTTATTTTAACCTTTTGAACCTCCAAACCTTGTCCATAAGCACGTGTAAGGAACATGCGAAAGGAAAACTCTGCATATACTTACCATATACTTCCTTTTATACCCCCCGCTACACACAGTTCTTCCCCCAACCCTCCTCCCCGTATTTCCCTTCTCTGCATTGGTTTTCCTTCCACCGTTTAATAACCTTCTAACATAGGAGATATTTAATTTGTTTACTTGTTGCATGCCTGCCCCTTACCAAGCTGTAAGACCCATGAGGGCATGACTTTTGATCTATTTAATGTACTGTTGCAGCCCCACAATCTAAGTCAATATATTGACAATAAGTCAATATATATGTGGAGTGAATGTAAATCCATGCCCTTAGATGTGTCTTTTTCCCTTTTCCCTTTTCAATGCTCTGAATTCAGTCCTGCTTCGAGGACTGTGCCATTTGCTTTCTTTCCTTCTTTTTTCTTTGGCTTTACATTTTGTCCTTTCTTGGCTACCCTGGCAAAGATTTGGTTTATGCATTTTTTTTTTTTTGCCTCAGGTAATCATCACTAAACTTAAATCTGACCTCTGCATCTCTTAACCTGGAATCTGAACCCCAAAGAGCTGTAAATAGGTGATGGAGAAGGGTGAGGAGGCATTTGGAGACAAGTCAGGTGTAAAACATGTTCTTCTAGAACCTGGGTGAGACAATAGGTAAATGACTATATAGTACAAGATTGAGTAGGATAATATTTACTAATGAGAAATGTTAATCAATGGGAAGAAACATGTCTCATAAAATAATTAGGAAATATATCAAGCTTTCGGAAAATATAGAATGTAATACAGTGAACATTCCCAATTATACCTACTTCTCAGCTTTATAAATCTGAATTTTCTCTCACATTTGCTTTGGAGATGTGTAAATACACACACACACACACACATATATACACGTGTACACAAACACATTTATTAATTTTGAAATAAAATATAGACACCATTAAAGCCTCTGGGTATTCCTTCTTTATCCCATTTTTTTTTCCATTCCTTCTATCCTGAATTTGGTCTTATGGGTTTAAAAATGTTTATACACCCACACACATACACACACACACAGAGTGATAATAGTATTGTTTTAATCTTTGCATAATGACATCTTACTAGGCTTTTTGCACTTCACATTTTCTTGAGATGTATCTTTGTTGATTATGTAACACTATATTGTCTAAGTCGCTATATACTTTCCCACTATGTGACTATAACACATACATCCATTTTCTTATTGATAGTCATTTCCAATAATGCTTTTGTTACCTATTTGAAATAATTGTACATTGAACAACTTGCACATGTCTCTTACTTAGCATGTGGGAGAGTTACCTAAGGCAGTGTTTCTCAGTTAATGTGCAAAAAATAACCTGGGCACCTTGTTAAAATGTAGGCTCTGGTTTAGTTGATCTCAGGTTGGTCTGAGAATCTGAATTTCATCAGGAGTGTATAAGAGAATGACTAGGAGCAGCCTCTTTTGGATGACTGTTTAAATTAAATCTGTAACCATTTCTCTTTTTGAATTCTCTTTTTGGACTTTTGGACTTTAAAACATAAAGCAAACTACTTCAGTGGTTAGGTTAATTTCATCATTTCTCAGGCATTCATCTAAATTGGGTGTATATATATTTACAGAGTGACACATATTCTTAACTTCACCTTTCTTTTCAAATAGTCACTTCATTTCCTATTGGAAGCCCAGACAGGGCCCTGGTTGCTGAAGGAGAAGGACAGCTGTGTATCAGGCACTGTGCTACACTGATTCACTTAGTCACCACATCTGTACAGGTGAGGAAACCTGCTAGGTGTTAGTGCCAGTATTTGGAGTCTAGTCTGGCTGCCTTCAAGGTTTCTCTAGGAAGTGAGTTCACTGGTGTTCACTTCAGTCAGCTGTAAGCAGGCCAGCTCATCAGATACTGAAGCACCAGCACTTAAGAATTCCTAGCTTCGGACCTCCCCGGTGGCGCAGCGGTTAAGCGCTGCACTGTGGAGCTGTCGGCCGCGGTGACGCGAGTTCGACGCCCAGCCGGGGAGAATCCCACATGGCACGGCAGACCTCCCTTACCTTGCCCGCTGCTCCCCTCAGCAGTGTACTTCTGATCTGCCTGTTCTGCTACCCGCTCTGTCTCTGGTGAGCCCTCTTGCTGCCCCATGCCTCTGGCCTGTACCCCAGCTTGTATGTATAAATAAAATAAATCTTTAAAAAAAAAAAAAGAATTCCTAGCTTCTTTGGCAAATTAGGAAATGTATACATATACACTAAGTGATGATCACTTCTACCTCATATATATTTTTTTAGATATATAATTTACTATTTTATAGTTTCCAAGTGTACAGGTCAGCAGTGTCAAGTATATTCACATTATTGTGAAGCAGCTCTCCAGAACTTTTCATCTTGCAAATTTAAAATTCTGTTACAATGAAACAATAATTTCTCTCTCTGCTTGCAAAACGCTGGTAACCACCATTCTGCTCTCCATTTCTCTGAATTTGATTACTTTAGATGCCCATACATGGAGAATAATGTAGTATTTCCCTGTTCATCCAGTTGTAGCATGTGACAGGATTTGCTTATTTTTAAGGCTGAGTAATATTCCGTTGTGTGTATATCCCACATTTTTTAAATCCATTCATCCATAGATTGACATGCGGTTGCTACCATATCTTGACTATTATGAATAATGCTGCTATGAACATAGATTTCCAAATACCTCTTCTCTCTGCTTTTTCTTCTTTGGGATGTATACCCAGCGGTGGGGTTGCTGGGTGATGTGATAGCTCTATTTTTAATTTTTAAAAGATCTTCTGTATTGTTTCCCATGTCAGTTGTACCATTTTGCAGTCCCACCAGTGGTTTCATGAGAGCTTTTTTTTTAAAAAAGATTTATTTTTTATTTATACATACAAGCTGGGGTACAGGCCAGAGGCATGGGGCGGTGAGAGGGTTCACCAGAGATGGAGTGGGTAGCAGAACAGGCAGATCAGAAATACACTGCTGAGGGGAGCAGCGGGCAAGGCAGGGGAGGTCTGCCGCGCCATGTGGGATTCTCCCCGGCCGGGCGTCGAACTCCCGTCACCTTCTGACAGCTCCGCAGCGCAGCGCTTAACCGCTGCGCCACCGGGGAGGCCCCTTCATGACAGCTTTTAATGGTACAGAAAGTAGTGAATGGGAGGTGTGGAATTGGGAGTGAAGTAGGGAGAATAGGCAAATTCCACTAGTGTGTGGAGATAAATTTCACTTAGCCAGCATCTGCTTTTCTTAGATATTTCAGCTAACATTGCTTGCTTCCTTACATCTATTACATTAGTAGTAGCAGAGGGAGGTAAATTATTTCTTTGTTGACCATTGACCCCAGAAAACTTTAGAAATTTTTTAACTTCCAGTAATGCCTTAGCAATGATTAAGGGAAATTTGTGTTTTGTGTTGTTTCCAAACTTGAACAAAGTCTAACATATTGCTACTCCCAAATTCTCATTTAAAAGAAAAAAAAGAGTCTCCCAGTGTGTTTTAGTATTGTGACTTCTGGGCAGTTTGGGGAGAGGGGGAGAGAGAGAGGAAAAGAGAGGGAGAGAGGGAGAGAGGGAGGGGGGGGGGGGGGAGAGAGAGAGAGAGAGAGGAGAAATGATTTGAGTTCCACTAGTGGTATGGAAAAGAACAGAGGTTAGCGGTGGAGTTGGAAGAGAGGTTTCTTCTTTCATGCTCTTATTTTTGAATTTGAAGTGTTACCCAAATGCTTAGTCATGATGATAAAGCAGAGAACTTCACAGCTTGCAGTGTAGAACAATGTTTATACTGTATAAGTGTCTGATAATAATGAAGTGTGGCAGGAGAGTGGGAAGAATTTGTCAACATGTTTTGAGGAGTAAGAGGATTAGATAGGGAACACAAAGTAAGATAGAGCCCACTTCCAGCTCGGAAAGAGAAAAGTACATTTTTGAAGTGTCCTCTGAAATACCTCAAGCCTCAGCTATTTTACTTCACTCTTAACTCCAAATCTGTTAAATTTTTAGCACTGCAGACAGCTGCAAACAGATATGTTTTCTACTTTGCTGTGTTTATTTATTCAGAAAACAAGCAGACTTAATTTCACCGAATAATATACACACAGATATCTATATATTTGCTGAAATAATTTTCATCAGTGAGTGACACTGCCCAAATTCAGACTTTCCTGTTAGGCTGCAATATTTATCAATAAATCTATTACCTCCAATAGCTTCCCTTCTTCTCCCCTTCACACTGCTACTAAGGATGATGTAATCCAAACTGCACTGTTGATGTCCATCTGAGCTGGAGAAATGACTTAGTTTCTCTGTGCCTCTGTTTGCTTATTTCATTCTCTGTATCACCTTATAACTACCTTACAGGCAGCTTGAAGATTTTATGTGTTAGTGTATGTAAAGTCCATAAAACAGTACCTGACGTACTATTGATAGATTAAAAAAGAGACAGTCAACTAATAAATAGTGGTGGAGGTAGTTGCTGTTGTCATTATGGTTTGTCTCTAATTTTGTTTTTGCTTTTACGTCTGAAGTCCAACTCTGCTCACATCAAGAATTTGCTGATGGCAAACTTTTTGGGTCCATCAGAAGCACTTTGGAAGCTTGTAAAAAATACATATTCCTAAGTGTCCCTCACCAGAAATGTCTATTGAGTGGGTCTAGAATAGGACCCAGAAGTCAGTGCTTTGCTGTGCTCCCCAGGTAATTTTGAAACAGTTGGTACTGGACCTTCTTTGGAGAATCATTCCACGTAGGATGAAATGTAAACGCCTGAGACTGAAATTGAGAGCCCCTGCAGTACATATTTTCTCCTCCTTTTCTTCCCCATCAGTCTTTGTTGCAATCATGGTAAATAGATTTTCTTTCTACTCACTCACGTCCCTTGGCCTCAAGTACTGATCTCTTTCTGCTGTGGCCTGGAGCCAGACTTCCCATGTATTTTCCTAGATAGTATGGTGGGATTTTGTCATCAAATACATATTTATCCTTGTAATCCACAAACCATGCATTTAATAATAGATGTAGGTGTGACATGGGAATGTACATCTGAAGAGGTATGGACCTTATCCCTCAGAATCATATGCAGTGTTGTGTGTCATTGCTACCTCAAAAAAATAATACATTAGGCCTCCCCGGTGGCACAGCGGTTAAGCGCTGCGCTGTGGAGCTGTTGGCAGCAGCGACGCGAGTTCGAGGCCTGGCCAGGGAGAATCCCACATGGTGCGGCAGACCTCTCCTGCCTTGCCCGCTGTTCCCCTCAGCAGTGTATTTCTGATCTGCCTGTTCTGCTACCGGCTCTGTCTCTGGTGAACCCTTTCGCCGCCCGACGCCTCTGGCCTGTACCCCAGCTTGTATGTATAAATTAAAAAAAAAATACAGTTTAAAAAAACAATAATAATACATTAAAGAAAAAGACAAACTGGAGATGACTGTTAAATTATCACATGTGGGACCAGCAATGTCTTTTTTGAAAATTAGTAAATGGTTCCTAGGTTACATCACTATTTACCTGAGGATAGTGTTTTTCACTCTTTGCACTTCTTTTCTCTGAACAAATTTTCCAGGTATTAGAACAAGCAAATAATTCTAGCCTGTAAGTGGCTCAGCTGTCCTCTGTAAACAGAGACGTGCAGGCATATCTAGTTCCAGCCTCAGAGGCAGTTGGCAGTATGTCCTTGCAATTTTCTTCCTTTTTTTCCCTTTTCTGTTCTGTTGCTACAAAATTAGGGTAGCTACCCTAATTAGGGTAATTAGATGTGTTCAGGAATATCTGATCCCTTCCGGGTCTCCATTCTTGCAATCTGTGACATTTAAAGATAATTTCCTAAAAAAATTGTTTATAATAAAAATGTGGGATGAGGAAGGGAAGGCCCTGTGCTAGCTGCTCTCTTTGCCTTGCCTACTCTAATTCTTAGAATATCTTCATAAGTTACGTACCACCCAATTTTACGACAACTCTTTACCCCCATGACATGAAATGTACATAGAGCTTGTCAACAGTGGTTTAGAATACTTGAACCCAGGTCACTGGGCCTCACAGACTGATCTCTTCCTGCTGTGGCCTGGAGCTCTCCCCTCCCTTTCTCTTCTCTCCATTGTCCCTCTCCCCTCTCCTTCCCACTTCCCTTCCCTACTTTCTCTTTCTCTCTTCCCCTTCTTTTTAAGAAAGAAAGCCTGGGGTGAAGTGTAGTGAGAATGGGCATCAGAGTAAGATAAATCTGGATTTGAATGCTGTCTCAACCACTTAACTGTAACTGTAGTTGTGGGGAAGTACTTAGTTTCTTTAAGTTCTGGTTTCTCTATTTATAGACAACCCTTGCAAGAATACAAAGCTAAGTGTTCATGTAAGTAAAATGTGTGACAGAGGCTGAGACATCGTAAGTAATAATAGTAAATGATGTTACTTTTATACTAATTAATAATAACGTTTACCCAGAGATTAATATAATCAGTTGTGTGGAAATGATTTTACTACCCAACTGTTGTGTTTTAGGAAATCTGGAATTATTTCTATTGTTAGTCAAGTAAGATATGACCTTTAATAGAAGACCTCATTCCATGTAACTTAAAATTAGAAGCCTTACTCAAGAGAGTTAAGGGAAAGACCAAGAAATAACAAGAGAATTAATCAAAACGATTATGTATATATCCCCAAAAACAGGGGATTATGTATATATCCCCTGTTAATAAATATTATTAATACTAATTAGAAGAGAATTGTTAGACCACATTTCTTACCACACTGCCACCACTACCACTGTTGATAAAAAGTTTAGGAATAATCTCCACAAGATATGTATAAAACTCATGAATGTATTTTTTAATTGTGAAATTTCACGGAGACGATATGAAAGAAGACTGAATAAATGGTAAGGCACACCAGTTCTCATAGATGGAGAAATTAGGTATTATAAAACTTGCAGTTTTGGGTATATTAACTTTTAGAGTAAATGGAATTACTGGGAAAATTACAACAGTATCTTCTTTGGGGGAAATATGGCAACAGAGGTCATACGGAAAAATAACTATAAACAACTCAAAAATGTAAGGAAGAGGGCCTTCCTGGTGGCGCAACAGGTTGAGCCCAGCTCTATGAGGCTGTCCATAGCCACTGTAGCACGAGTTCGATCCCCGGCCAGGGAGATTCCCACATGGTGCAGCAGACCTCTTCTGTCTCACCAGCTGCTCCTCTCAGCAGGGTATTTCAGTTGATCTGCTTGTTCTACTCCCCACTCTGTCTCTGGTGAATCCTCTCACCCCCCCTCACACCTCTGGCCTACACCCCAGCTTGTGTGCATAAATAAATAAACATTTTAAAAAATGTAAGGAAGAGTAATACATTTGAATTATAAAACTACAGTTATTGAAAGGTTTTTTTAATAGTAGGTGGTAGAAGAATAGATCATTTTAATAGATCAGAAACATGATGTGTAAAAAATTAACACAGGATGTGAAAAGGACTACATGTTATTTGACAATTTGTTTGAAGAATATTTAGATTATTAACAACTTTTTAGTGATTAAGAATAAAATAACTGTAAACAATCACTTGCAGTTATTTGTGAACATAAATTTTCATTTGATACTGGGGTGTCTTGGATACATACCTAGGGGTGGAATTGCTGGGTCATGTGGTAGGTGTATATTTAACTTTATAAGAAATTGCCAGATTGTTTTTCAAGCATTCCTATCAGCAGCATATGAGAGTTCCAGTTGCTCAGCCTCCTTGTGAGGTTTTGGTATTGTCACTTTGTAGCCCTGGATGCTGAATAGTATTCCATTGTGTATATGTACCACATCTTCTTGATCCAATCATCTATTTTTGGACATCTGGGTTGCTTCCATACCTTTGCTACTGTGAACGGTGCCGCAGTGAACATACGGGTGCATGTATCCTTTTGCAGCGACATGGATGGAATTAGAGGGGATCATATTCAGTGAAATAAGCCAGAAAGAAAAAGAAAAATATCAAATGGTTTCACTTATAACAGGACTATAAGGAAACCAAATAGGAGAGACACTCAGCGGGTGGGGGCGGGGGAGGGGAGGATAAGGGCACAAAATGGAATAGAAAAGAACACAAGGGACCACGGAGATGGATCATGGGTGAATTGGTGGTGGGTTACCCAAGGGGAATACAAAATGTAAAAGACATAAATAACAATAAAAATATATATTAAAAAAAAATGTAGCCCTGGGCCCTCCCTTAGTGGCACAGTGGTTAAGCGCTGAGCTGTGGAGTTGTTGTCAGTGGCAAAAGAGAGTTCAACGCCCGGCAGGGTAGATTCCCACATGGCATGGCAGACCTCTCCTGCCTCGCCCGCTGCTCCCCTCAGCAGTGTATTTCCGTAGATCTGCCTATTCTGCTCCCCACTCTGTCTCTGGTGAACCTTCTTGCCGCCCCACACTTCTGGCCTGTACCCCAGCTTGTATGCATAAATAAATAAATCTTTAAAAAATAATAAAAAAGTGTAGCCATTCTGGTAGTATGTCAGTAGTATGTCATTTTAGTTTTAATTTACATTTTCCTAATGAAGGCTGTTGAGCATCTTTTTAAGTACTAATTTAGTATCGATACACACTGTTGTTTGTCTGTTCATATCTTTTCCTTATCTTTTTTTAAATTGTATTGTTTCTTATTGTTGAGTTTTGAGATTGCTATATATATTCTTGATACAAGTTCTTGACATTGTGACTTGAAAATATTTTTCTCAGTTTGTAGCTGTGTTTTCGTTCTCTTAGCAGTCTTTTAATGAGCAATCTTTAATTTAGATGAAGTCCTATTTATAAATTTTTCTTTTATGGATTTTATTATGGTGTTGTCTGCCCAAGGTCAATCAAATTTTCTCCTATGTTTCCTTCCAGAGATGTTATAGTTCTATAATTTATGTTATGGGCCCTGATCCACTTTGAGAATTTTTGTACAGGTGTGAGGTTAAGTAATGTAAATTTTTTACATCTATAGATGTTTGACTTTCAACACCATTTAGTGAAAAGAACCTATCCCTGAGCAAAGTGTCTGTGGGATGTTTCATATACATGTTGTATCTGCTTAATAATTGATATGACTGTTTTATTGTTATTCTTAATAAAAGCTAGTTGTTCTAACCTTTCCCAGAACGTGTCATCCAGCTCACTAATTAGATGAGTTGTCTCTGAAGTGTGGAAAGCTGGCAGTGAGCCAGGGATAAGCACTAACAACATGGCTCTTAAGTGTGAGCCAGAAAATTTTTTACACAACCTGTGTCATGTTGCCTCTTTTTCCCCATCCATCTGCCATAAAGTAGAACTGTTTTGTGGTAGTGAATTGTGACTGGGAATGTTAATGGATTCACTTTTATTTTGAAAGGCAAAGCTTAAAACTTTTCTTTAAAAGTATAGCTTTTTCTGTTTTTCTGCAAAAAAGTTCTGGTTTAACTCAAGAAACTCATCAGCTTTAATATTAAGTTTCCTAGCTTTGCAAAGATCTGTGACTCTACCCTGGCATAACATAAATGTGAAATGTAATTTGAGTATCAGTGTTATGCTAGAGTAAGACCTTTTATAAAAAATAAAAACTGTGTTGATAGTTTCGTTTGCCTAGAATGAGGCCTTTCTGAGATTCCTCTACTCTAGCCTTACAAAGATGAAACACAGGGCTAATAAAAAAGTACATTTTGAAATAAATTTACCACACACTTAGGAGATCAGGCCAATAGTCAAGATAATATAATTTGTTGGTGGTGATTTATTTTGGTCTTTTGATGTACAGGCTGAGATTTGAATTAAGTATTCCTATTCTAGATTCTGACAACTGTTTTCCCTTTTCTTTTCACCTTAGAAATCAGAAGAGATGTTACTTTTGTGGATCCTATCCTAGGATTGTGAAAAGGATGAAGCTCTATGTTGAATAAACTAGACTGTAGACACTCATTAGACTTACTGTGCCCTTTCCTGGTCTTTGCTTAAATAGAGTAGCATTCTTAATGATGACTCTCAAAGGGAAATAAATATATGAAAAAAAGGAATCCTGTACATCTTTACCTTTCAGTTTTTTCTCTTCTCCATCATTCTATACAGGAGCAATTACAACATAAAACTTAAGTTGGAGCCAAAGAGAAAAGGCTCCACTTCTTTTAATTAAATAATGTTTTAAATTCTAAATTATTCCACAGCTCCTTATGCAATTATCAGCTGAAGCTGATAATTCACTTCTTAGGGTCTTAATTGCAAAATTCGTTTTCTGGGGAAAAAAAAATATAACGATGACATGTTAAGGTCACATGTTGACCTTAGTGCCACAGTCTGCCCAAAGTAGTTGCTTGTGACATACCAGTGCTTCCCTCTAGCAAAATTTAAGAATCTACTCTATGAAAATCTCATTGCCTTTTTTAAAAATAAAATTTAAAGAATTGATTGTAATTTTTTTTATTGACATGATGTTGGTGTAAAACACCATATATGATTCAGGGGTATAGGTTCACATACCTCTTCAGATGTATGTTACCACACCAGACCCACTGCCACAGTCCTGCTATAGTCCACTGAGCCCCTACCACACTTTGTTCCCTAGCCCCCAATATCCTTTTCTGGTAATATCAGTTCTGCAGTCAGATTTCTAGTTTTTTCCCCCTGATTTATAATTTTATTTTTAAAATTATTTTTTTATTGAGGTAACATTAGTTTGCAACACTATGATTCAGAGGCACAGGATTATGCTGTCTCAGATGCATGTTTTTAAAAGTTTTTATTTATATTTACATTTGCATCCAATAAAATTTGGGTGTTCATTTGGTATTCAATTCTACTAGTTTCTATAAATGTACCATCAGAAGAGAAAGCAGTTTCACTACCCCTCAGAATTGCCTTGTGTTACTCATTTGTAGGTAGCTCCCATCTCCTGGGAAGCCCCTGATCTGTTCTCTGCTCTTGTAGTTTTGTCTTTTCTAGTATAGTATGTAAATGGAATTATATAATACATAGCTTTTTCAGTCTGGCTTCTTTTCCTTTTTTTTTTTTAGCATTTATTTTTTATTTATGCATACAAGCTGGGGTGTAGGCCAGAGGTGTGTGTGGGTGGTGGTGAGAGGATTCACCAGAGACAGATTGGGGAGTAGAACAGGTGGATCAACTGAAATACACTGCTGAGGGGAGCAGCTGGTGAGACAGGAGAGGTCTGCTACACCATGTGGGAAGTTCCCTGTTGGGCATCAAACTCGCGCTGCAATGTTTCTGGATAGCTTCATAGTGCTGCGGCTTAACCTGTTGTGCCGCCAGGGAGGTCTGGCTTCTTTCTTTTTATATGATGTATTTGGGATCCATTTGTATCTTTGTATGTCAATGGTTCATTCCTCTTTTATTGCTAAATAGTATTCCAAAAGGTTGTACCCCAATCCATCCAGTTCATAGTTAAAGGATATTGGGCCGATTCCAGAATTGGGTGATTATTATAGCTCCTCTGAACATTTATATATAAGTTTTTGTGTGATCATAGGTTTTCATTATTCTCAAATAAACACCTAGGAGTAGAATTGCTGGTACATATGGTAAAGTTATATTTAACCTTGTAAGAAACTGTCAAGCTATTTTGAAAAGTATTTATACTATTTTACATTCATATCAGCAATTTTTAAAAAAGATTTATTTATTTATGCATACAAGAGCTGGGGTGTAGGCCAGAGGGGTGTGTGTGGGAGGAGGGGTGTGAGAGGATTCACCAGAGATAGAGAGGGGAGCAGCACAGGCAGACTGACTGAAATACACTGCAGGACGAAATAGGAGAGTCTGCTGCACCTTGTGGGTTAGCTCCCTGGCCGGGGATCAAACTTGTGCTGTAGTGGCTCTGGATAGCTTCATAGTGCTGCGACTTAACCCGTTGCGCCACCAGGGAGGCCCTCATATAAGCAATTTTGAAAGTTGTAGTTGCTCTATAGTCTTGCTAGCAAATGATATTTTCAGTTTTTAAATTTAATTATAACCATTATAATAGGTTGTTACTTATTACCTCTTAATGTGCAATTGGCTTTTTTATTTCCAATCAGCGGAGGATCTTATAATGGTTGCACCATGTGTGTAAAGAATAGAACTACTTTTCTGCTTTTGCAGGTCAGACTGTGGTTCTAACTCTCTAATAACTGTGATAACCATTTTGTAATTAGAAATTGAATAAATAAATAATACTTATCAGAGCTCTAGATACATGCAAAGTGATCATGGTCTTCTGATGAAGATACTATTTATGTACACATATGAAAAATATTTGTTTTATTGCATACCTGCTTTGCTTTATATTATTTGTGTCATCTAATTTTCAAACATTGCACCACAGATAATAGAGGAAAAAAGGAGGATGAGATGGTGGAGGAATAGGAGTTTATTCTTGGGATGTTGGGACAATGTGTGTTTTCTTTGAGTTTCAGGTACAATGCTGGAGTTGCTAATATCGTTCCAGTATCATGGGTGACAACATGACCCCTGTGATGTGGCCTCAGTTCATAAAGCTCCCCAAATATTTTCTACTCTGAAGTCAGCTACTTTTCCATCTAAGAATAAGCCTGAGAAACTCAAATTTTACATAATTATATATGACCTCTAGGTATTGACTCACAAAGTAATTGTTTTCCTGATGAAGATACTATTTGCATACCCAAATAGAGATGTAAAGTTTCTAGATCTATTTTATTTTTTTTTGAGAACAGAAAAGGAATGCATTGGAATACACTGGTAAGAGAAGCAGCTGGCAAGACAGGAGAGGTCTGCCAGTTTCTAGATATGTTGAAGCCCCAGGGAAAAATCCTTCCCCTAGTTTAAAGAATATCTGCGGGAAATGTAACCTGGTAATCTTTATAGATATTGAACAACTTAAGAACAAAATACTTTAGTATACTTTGCTTGAGAGCACATTGATAATGGTTTTAAAATATTTCCCAGATAAGTTTAAATCTTCTAGATGAATTTTTTCAATGTTTTAAATTTTGGTTCTGAGGTCAATACTGAATCTTAGTACTTTTTTTTTTAAGCTTTATTTATTTATGCATACAAGCTGGGGTACATGTAGGGTAGTGAGAGGGTTCACCAGAGGCAGAGTGGGGAGCAGAACAGGCAGATCAGAAATTCACTGCTGAGGGGAGCAGTGGACGAGGCAGGAGAGGTCTGCTTCGCAACGTGGCAATCTCCCCAGGCGGGGCATTGAACTAGCGTTGTTGCTGCCGACAGCTCCACAGCACAGCGCCCAACCGCTGGGGCCACCAGGGAGGCCCTGAATCTCAGTACTTTTTAAACACATTTTAAACCTTCTGATTTTTGCTACTTTGAGATCAAACAGGAGATGCCATCAGTATTATAGTACATTTGGTATGTCATCTGAATATAGAGAAAAATGGTTTCAGAATAGCTTAAAATATTTTATTTTCCTAACATAATTTTTTTGGAAAAGAGTGAAATAATTGTTGAAGGAATGAAAAGCAGCCAGAAACTTGAGTTTTGTGAAGGTATTTCCACAATTTTGTAAGAGACTATTAATAGAATTTCAGACTGTGTTCCTGAACTGGATTCCTGTGCCTGCTCCGTACTAGTTAAATTTACAGCATCTGTGCTTAAATGCAGTATTTTTTGTAATCCCTTTAGTTCAGCAAGAGTGATACTATCAATTAACATTTCTTTGTTTATAAGTTTTGCACTGTGAATTGACTGAGGGACAATTTTTTAATTTTCTTACTGAAATATTTTATTTGCTGCTTTTATAGTTTTCATGTTTTGTATTTTTAATCTGCCAAATGCTAACCCACTAGTGTACCAAGCTGCTTGAGTTTCTGGACTTCATAGTTAATTGTAGAACTTAGGATTTCAAAGAGGCACAGAGACAGAGGACATATAACTTAGAACGTACTGTCACAATTAATATTTTTCTAAAAACTCCCATCATTGGTGTAAAGTAGCTGGAAGTACCAAAAATCAGTTAAAATTCTTTTGAAGATACAGTAGACTTTTTACTGAGTAGGGACATGAGCTAGTTAAAAGTTGGATGTAGAGAAAAGCCAAGCAGGTATGTAAAAGGCTAGAAAAGGGCTTTCGTGTGTTCATGGAGATAATGCTCACCAGGACAGTTGTTCACGGAGGGGGATGTTCCCCGTTTATGGGGACTTCCAAGCAAAATTACTCTTTTTTTTTTTTTAACTATTGAAATTGTCATTTCTTGACCATTATTTAAGGAATGTTTGAAAAAAATGCAGTGTTTGAATCAAATGCATTGCTTCCTTTGGATACTTTTATATCGAAATTTTCCTTATAAATTCAAGTTCTCAGAGAAAAATGACAAGTTATTTTATTTAGGATTTGTATTTCTATTTTCAACCAGCTTGGCATCAGACTTTAGTCTCTACTCTTCTGCAGGGTTCAGGTCATTGTATTTCGTTCCTTTTCAGAAGCAAAACAAAAAGAAAAAAACCATTGCCAAAGACTGCGGTCTCTCTGTTAACATTTAAGTTACTTGTCTCTATTTTTCTGTAGTGTTTTCCTAAGAATTATAATACCGTGAAAGGAAACCTCCTAGTCAGATGACTGAGAGTTTATTCCATATTTACTTTTAGGCAACTGAATGAGCTTTTTGGCATTTTGTTCAGACTTGTCTGTGATTAGCTTTTTGTGTCCTCTTGCTATTGTTTCATTCCCATTAACATCCACACCAGTGACTTTCCATTAGTCATGTCACAAAATCTTTTGTGCTGCGTTAGCATCTAAGATTCTCCTCATTAAAAAATCAGTACTTTGTCTTTTGTTTTTGGCTATAGAGCCTTTTCACTGCTATGGACTGAAATTTCCTTTCTTCTTTTTCATGTTGCCAACCTTCTTGTAAATTGCAGTTTCTGCATGAACACCTGCCTTTGCTATGTCAAGTATTGTGAAGGCTCTGAGATTTTACTCACAAGTTAACAAGTTATCTGTCCTACAACTTAATGGATGTTTATAGTGCTTTACAGTTATTACTATTACTCATATATTTAACTTGGGCCATTTCATTTGAGGTTGATTACTGCAATAAAGCCTTGGATTCTAAACTCCAAACAGAAAAGATACACTAGCTGTAGTCCTTGGTATGTTTCTTCCAGCATCTTTTCCTTTGGTTATTTTGGGGGAGAATATAAACATGATCTAGCATTTTTGTCGACCCCCTTTCTGGCACTGGGGTGGTTTGTCTTGCCAAATATTTGCCATTCACCCCACTATTGTTAGAAATGTACCAAGTACCAGTACCAAGCTGTTCTTTTTCATCCTCTCTGAAGCCACATTGAAAAACATTCTGTTTTCATTATTGTATTATTAGACATCCATATTTATAATATAAGGAGCCAGGCATTCATAGGATACCTTCTTATTCTCTACCTATATCACCTACAACTTGAATTTTAAATGTTAGGACTCTCACTCTGTTTCCCAAATATTGTCCAAAACTGCTGTGGTAATAAATCCAACCCCAAGCTTTCAGATCTTGTCAACAGAGTAAAACAAAGCTCTGGCCTATGAATCTGATTTCTGAATTGGGTTCATGTTATTTTAACTGCTTTTGTATTAATTATTGCAGTACTCCAGACCCATTTCTAGCTTACGTATTGGGATTGAGGGTTGTAGATACTATATTATGCTTTTGTTTACAGATGAGAAAATGAAGGCACAAGAAGATTAATTAAAATACCTAAGCTCATAAAGTTAATAAGTGAGAGGGCTGTATTTAAACCTGTAGCTGTTTGCTTCTTACAGTCTATGCTCCTTATTGCCTCATTTTACTGCCTCTTGAAATTATTGTCATATGAGAGTTATAAGTGGCTGTTATTACAGCAGGGGCAATGGAGATGATTTAAGGAGGAGTAAGTTTTAGCTAAATCCTGACATAGGAGATAAGTTTGAATATGTGGAGAAGAAAAATCATTCCAAGGAGCACAGAAGGGCTCTGTAGAAATAATAAATAACCAATAAACTTGGTTAGTACTTAAGGTTTATCCATTAGAACTTTACTGAAAACAAACTTATTTTTAGTCTCTTTAGTGTTCTTAGACTAATTGGGTTCTTTTAAATCAATACTATTAATATTATCTTATTCACTGGGCAGATTTAAGATTTCCAGTGGAAGTGCATTAGTAAGGAAATAATAGAATGAAATTCTTTAGTCCTTCTTATGGAGATTTTTAGTCTGTTCATTTTTCTTGAGCTAGTTCTGCCCACACCAGTATAATTTGGTGAGTTTAACTTGTGATGAAATTGGTCCAGCAGGAAGAAGTGGTTGTGTATTGAAACTCTGCCAGATTTTGGAAGAAAAATATTATTTTAAGCATTCTGGTCATCTTTGATAGAATGAAGGTCTTGTCATAAAACTGTCAAGGGGCAGGTTTACAGACTACCACACATGGCTTCATTGTTTACAAAAACCACACACACCACCAGAAACTAGAAATAATATGAAAATATATAACTCTGTCCAAAAAATATCTTGCTTATGCAACATAGTAAAAATAAGAATCTTTATTGAGATGAGAGACAGATTCCTTTCCTAAGCTTGAAGCTGAAGAAATCTGTACTCTCCTCTGGGTTTTGTAACTAACTCAGTAGCCAAACCTGAAATATATGTAACATAATCACACATATACATTCATTTGGAATACATGTCCAAATTAGAAAAAGTGTGAAGAGTGGGGATATAAACTGACATGAAAAGTTAGGAACTGAAGAAGTTCGGGAGATACAGAGTTGGTATAGAGTGGGCCAAGTTAGAATTTCTTTGTGAAGTCCTTTGTTTTGATTTGTGTAGATAGCCATTTGTGATGATATAGAGAATTTTGAAGGTAAAATTTTTTTTCAAAAATATGGAAGGAAACTTTGTTATAACTTTTGAAGTTTCTGAATTTTTAATCATCTAGCAACTTTTTAAAAATCACCAAAATTATATTGAATATCATTTTGTCCAAACTAAACTTTTATTTGTATTATGCCATTTTATACAGTATCTTACCTCTTTAGAAATATGTACCATATGTTTCTCTGGGCTTTTAAAACCTGGGTTCATAACTATTTTGGAACGGGAGCTAGTCCTAAAATATGTAAAATTTTGTTATATCTGCAGTGGAATTTTGCTACATTTTTTTTGCACATGTTTACAAAGTCCTATATATTTATAGATACTGTGTCAGTCATGTTGAAAATACTTTGTTCCTGACAAAAAACTATTAAAAAAATGCAAAAGGAAATCCTAATTTACCTTTGAATGTATCTGTATTGAAAGGCAAAGGCTAGGAACTTCTAAATATTTTCATCCAAGGACCTATTTGCAATGTATCTAAAGAAAATATTTTTTTCTAAAATTTTTGAGTTGGAAAAGAAGTTCAAATTTTAATGGATTTTAATCCATTCACCATGCTGAATCTGTAAACTTTCTCATCTGGGTTTTATTATTTATCACTTCCTCATCTTAAAGTTTTAATTCTTCATTAATTTCTTGGACAGAACTTATTATAATTTCAGTTGTAGCAGCACACTCTTGTCTGACCTGTAAAACCATATGAGCCTTAGGCTTTTGCAGGTCTACAATAGGATTATTTATTATTTAACATGTCATTTCCACATGTGTCCTTGGTACCATGCAAATAAGGATAGTTCCTGCCTTTGGAATTTTCCTATCCAGAAAAACTAGTAATATATAGACCCCCACATACATTGGATTATAGAGTTAGAGGCCTAGAAGATGAAGAGTACTAGGAAGGAAATTGAGAATGTTAATTTTATAATGATAAACAATACATAGTTTTATGTACTTTCTTCTAGATAGTTCTCAATTCAGATAAACTAAGCAGAAGGTAAATTTGAACTACAATTAATTTTATTCATCCTTACAAAGTTGTCATGAACATTTATTAAGAAAAATAAAAGTTAATTTTATTGAGAAAACATTAAATCTTAATAATATCTCTTTTCTTCTTGTCCTTTGCAGAATATTTATGTAACTGCTCTGTGGCTGGAAGTCTGGATGTGAATCACTGCAACCAGACCACAGGACAGTGTGAATGTCGCCCAGGTCACCAGGGGCTGCGCTGTGAATCCTGCAAAGAGGGCTTTTACCCGAACCACACTTCTGGGTTCTGTCTGCCATGTCATTGTAGTCCACATGGAGCCCTCAGCATACTCTGCAACAGGTAAGCAGCAGAAGGTAGAGGTGGAATTAATTTTATCAAGAAAAAAAAAAGGCTCAGGCTCTCAAAGACCAGGCTGGCTTAAATGAAGAAAATAAATACTTTTATTCTCTCATTTTGTATAATATATTTCATGTCAAGATTTAAAAGATCTAATGACTCATTCAGTTCTTTAGAAATACCTGGGTCACCAAGTTTGTGATAATCTTTGTACATTTCATGGGAAAAAATTATTGGGGAAGCAATCTGCTCTCTGGAAGTGATTATTTCCAGACATTTCCAGTGGAAATGTTCTTGTTTTGTTTATGAACATGCCACTGGCATTTCGGGAAACGTAGTCTTTGGTTTATTTTTTCCTCTTATCAAAATTCTGGGACTGTTTCTTTACAGATCTAAGACTTAAACTTGGTAATATTCTAATTTCTTTAACTGGTAGAGAAAAGATTAGTTTTACTCTGTGTACCAACCTATTTCTGGGGACCAATACTAGGTTAAGCAGGAATTACCTGGAAATTACCTTTAAAATAGTATGCTATTTGAAGGTGACTTAATCTAGGAGAACAGTGACCCCACATCTGAGGATTTGTCATCTATTACACTGAAAGTAATTATTCTCTGACCTTGCTTAAGGATTTCAGTGGACCCCAATTCAAAAAGCTGAAGAGACAACGTTATGTAATGACAGGAACATGAGCTTTAGAATCACTGTAACCTGGGTATGGATCTAAGAGCTGCCTCTTAGGAACTTTGTGCTTTCAGTGAGTTTCATCTCTCTGAGCCTCAGTTTCTTCTAAGGTTGTTATGAAGGTTAAAAGAGTAGAGGTATGTAAAATGCCTCGTACATATTACTCAATAAAGTGAGGGTTTCAAAGTATTATTCTTGGCTTAAATGAGGGAATTTTTAAAAGAACTTTCAGCTCTTTAGCAGAAAAGGTTCTTTTATACTTAGCAGTAGATATTTTGGATGCTTTATAAATCATGCCATATTATTGCACAATATTGTAATTTACTGTACTTCTATTAAAACATAGAAATTAAATTGAGAAAGGAGTTTATAATTTCAAATGCAACAATAATCAATGTTTATGATGCTTGGCATTTTAAATAGTTATTTGTATAAGGGTCTGCAAAGCCATATGGCAAATAAAAATACTAGAGCTTGAAAAAAAATTATCTTAATCCTTGCAATCAACTCCTTTTTTGCAGATTATTAAATCACAAAGATAGTAAGTTGCAAAGAAGCCATATAGCTTCTATAATGAGAAAACAGGTTAAGAATATAGCAATTGCTTGACCATTGCTTCTTCTCCCTCCCTAAAAACATGCACAGAAAACTTATATTCAGAGATCACATTACTTGCCATTTTACATGATATGTTTCTTCATTCTGATGTCTAATGGCATGTCTACTACTTCTTTTAGAACAAGATTCTGCAAATGCATTTGCCTTGAGGACTTTTGGAGAAGTAGGAAAGTGTTAATTTCTAGGAAAACTGCTTCACTGGAGGAGAAAGAAAGAAGGAGAGGATTGATATAGAGTTTTAGAAGCTGGAGAGAAGGGGAAAACAGTCATACTGACATTTACATAATATCTTACTGTCTTCATCGGTCTTCTCCAAATTATTCCGAACCCCTCACCACTGCAGCTCATAGCAACAGACTTTGCTATTACCCTTCTTGTAGCTGTTCCTCCTCCCAGGTGCCACACCTGATTTCTTTTACACAGCTCACTCTTTTTCCTCTCACTGTATCTGTCATAATTTTGAATGATTTCAGTATCATCTGGACAATTCTAACAATGCTTTGGCCTTTCAATTTCTTCACCATACTTCCTATGAAGTGCTCTTTGTAATCTTTTTTTCTTTCATTTGCCTCCTTTATTGACTGTCTTTGGCTGCAAGGATAGGCATATTAAATTTTTGAAATTGATCCATAATTCCTTCCTATAGGTTACTGCAGAGTAATGTTTAATTAAAAATTTTTGAAACAACATTATTTCAGAATGTCAGGCAATTTGTCAGAACAAGCAGTGCATCACAAAAAGACATTTAAAAGGTTTTACTTAGAGGAAGTCATTAGAAGGAAGGAAGGCTCTGGAGCGCTAAATCCACTTTCAAGCACTGTATATCTTACAACCAGAAAGGAAGTTAAATTGACATGAAACTAGAGAAACAGAAATGGGAAGCTGTAGACTATGCGCTTTGGCAAGAATATGTGGGTAAACTATAAGGAAACACCTCTAATGTTCTGCTCTGCTATAAATTATATGTGGGTGAGTTAAGAGAAAAAGGAAATTATGGGTGAGTGTGTTATGTGGTAGAAAGGAAGTAGATTCTGAAATTACTAGACTTCGATTCCATTCTTGATTTAGTCACTTATTAAATATATGACCTTGATTAAGATATTTGACCTCTCCAAGCCTAAGTGTTTTTATTTGTAAAATAAGATTTATATATGTAACATGAGTGATTTTTTTGTGAAAATATAAATGCCGTGTGTGTGTGTGTGTGTGTGTGTGTGTGTGTGTGTGTGTGTGTACACCCACTTATGCTGTGACAGTGTATAGATTCAGCTCAATAACTCCCTATGAGTTGAATCTGTTTGGTTTTTTTTTTAAAGATGAGGAATAGAATTGATGACTCACAAAAAAGGAGAATTAAGTCAATCAGACTTTGATCTGAGTAGAAACTAGGGTTTTGTTTCTGTTGGTAGGTTAAAGAAGAAATTGTTCATTCTAGCAAAAATGTTTATTTTCTTCCATTTTCATAAGAAATCTCTTCAACCTTTTGAAGTTGGACATGCTGCATTTTATAATAATAATAATACCAATAATACCAATAATAACAATACCAAAAATTAGTTGAACACATACTAGGCACTGTCCTAAGCCGTTTGCTTATAGTTATTCTTTTCATCCTCATAACAACCATATCAGGTAGGCACTATTATTATTAGTCTCATTCTTACTAGAAAAAAATTTGCAAGGTAGGAAATTTGCCTAATTTTATAAGCAAATAGCCAGTAAGTTAGAGAGTTGGAACTGAAATGTTTGCAATCTGGTTCTAGAGTATGTATTCCTACCCACAGTGCTATGGTGGCTTTTCTCAAAATCTCAAAATACTAACCACAGTGAGTGAGGATTGTAAGAAGCTCTGAGGTTGTGGTGCAGGCTACTTGATATTTTACCGAGATTTCTCCTGATTGTCCTCTGGTGATCAAGCCATAATACCAGTGAGATGTAGCTCATGCTGTGTAAATAATGCTTTTTTGGTGAGGA
>PVIJ01012102.1:0-51410 GCA_004024925.1 Scalopus aquaticus | reverse complement strand
AGTACAGGCCAGAGTCGTGGGGCGGCGAGAGGGTTCACCAGAGACAGAGCGGGGAACAGAACAGGCAGATCAGAAATACACTGCTGAGGGGAGCAGCGGGCGAGGCAGGAGAGGTCTGCCGCACCATGTGGGATTCTCCCTGGCCGGGCATCGAACTCGCATCGCGAGCTGCCGACAGCTCCACAGCACAGCGCTCAACTGCTGCACCACCAGGGAGGCCCAGCTTTATCTAGATTGCCAGAGATTTTCAGATAATTGGAAATAGAACCACCTGCAGTCTCAGAGCACTGAGAAGAGAGATAGGAGAACAGTCAGGTGCTTTGGGAGCTCAGAGAACCTGAGAGGAGAGAATGACTTGTGCTAGTTCCAAGAAAGGAGCTGAGGGCTTGAATAATGCCAGGGGAGTGGTGATGGAGAGAAGGCAAACTCAAGAACTATTTATGAGATTGAGACAGTGTAATACAACTCAGTGAATTTGGGGGTAAGAATAGGGGTCAACGAAAGCACTGAGGACCCCAATTTGGGCCACCCCAAAACAACAGAGGTCATTAGAATAGGAGAGAATAGAATAGGAGAGGATTTGAGAGTAAGATAATGAGTTCAGATTTGGACATAAATTTTTGATGCCTATGAGAACCAAGGAGGAGTAACATGGGAGGCAACAGCAAGCAGGAATCCAGAGCTGGATGAGAGAGGTAGACCTGGAAATGACAACTTCTGGTGTCAGGGAACCGATACAAAAAGAACCACAGAGATTGTGCTAAGCAATGATAAAAAAGGAGAGGACCAAAGATAAAACCTGGGGTGATAGGTAGAGCAAGCAGATTTTATAATCAGCAAGATGGTATGAAAGGGAGTTGGAAGTCAAGTGAAGAGAAACATCAAGGAGGACATTCCCCAGCACTTGCTGTGGCTCATAAAAGGTGCCCAATAAATGTGGCTAGTAACTTGATTTTCCATCTCATCTTAAAGTAAACCTTTATATTTGTGTTAATTTATGCGATAGTGGTTATGACTGTTGACTTTAGAGCCAGAGAGAAGCTGACTAGAACCCAGCTCTGCCACTTTCTAGTTGGATAGTCTTGGACAAGGCAACTAGCCTCCAAAGGAAGATACTACTCACTGCACTAATTGATTATAGTGGTGGTGGTGGGGCGGGGGTGGGGGGAGTTGGCTAAAGAAGCCCTGGTACAGCTACACAATGAAATGCTTGGAACTACTTAAAGGCATGAGGTTGATTTTTATCAACCAACATAGAAAAAATTTTTTCAGTTCTCTGCATGATATTGAGTCATTTCTAGGATGGAGCTTTTGATAAAACCATTCTTAAATTCTCCAGGCATGAAGATCTGTATGTAAATTCAGATGCCATCTCTAACATCTCACAGCCAGCACACAGCACACAAGTTGACACTGGACGTTCCTCCTCTGACACCTGCGTACACCCCGCACCACCAGCTTCATTCATGTTCCAGTCAGTGAACTGAGGGCCCAATCAATATGCAGGCAGCATTTTGCTTAGCTGTCCATGAAGAAGATACATGTAAATGAAGGGCTCACATTTGGTTTCTGATTTTGCTGTGGGATCAGCAATGAAATATTAATGTCAAGATGCCCCTCTGACCAGTACAGTAACACCTGCTGTCTGACAGCAAGCACCCTTAGTGACCTCAGCTTTAAAGCCTAACCACATGGGTGGTCTCTATTGGACCCTGCCCGAGAGGAGTGGGGTACTTATATATTGATCCACTTGGGCATTTCTTCACACAGAAACTGGTTCATGCATTAGTCATTACCCAGTGCGATAGTTTAGCAGCCCTTCCTCTGTTCTGGAATTCATTCAGAAATGTGCATGGCAGGGGGCTTGTTGCTGGTGGCAGTGCCTGACTAGCATGTCACAGTTCCCTTTATGGAGGCCTCCCAATCCTTGCTTCAGTGATGCAGCAAGGACCTGCGATTTCTCTAGCAACACAGACAATGAGAGGACCTTCATGTCATATGCCAGCACTTCTGCCCTTGATTCATTTGTTATTTGTCAGCATTTACCCTGCCAGGCACTGTGCTGGGCATGGAAGATAAATATCCCTGCAATCAGGAGTTCCCATTTAGTGGGGCGACATCTCCCAATAAGGAAAAATGACAAATTACAGTAAGAGCCAAGAAAGAAAAATATTGGGTGTTATGAGAAGCAAAGGAGAGACATTGGATAGTAGAAAAATATAATTTAACTTGGGAGGGGTGTGGAGAAAACCTTTCTAGTGGGGGCTCTCAGAGCAGCTGTCCCCTCCCCCATTTCTCTTAAAGAGTACATTCTCTCTCTCTCTCTCTCTCTCTCTCTCTCTCTCTCTCTCTCTCTCTCTCTCTCTCTCTCTCTCTCTCTCTCTCTCTCTCTCTCTCTCTCTCTCACACACACACACACACACACACACACAGGCACAAATACCAGCATGTGAACACAGATTCATAAGACACACGTAGACTAATAGACACACATAATCACACAAACACATGCACACATGTACACATAGCCCCCACCCCATCTATACACACACACATATACACCCTCTGTGACAATTCAAACCTCCTCCTGTGGGGCCATCTGAGGTGCCTTTTCACCCAATAGCACATGTAGGAATGCACCGGGGGCTATCATTACTCAGTACGGCAAATGGCAAATGGCTTTGCACCCAGCTAAATGATGGCTCTTGGTTGATTTAATCTTGCCTCTTGGGTCCTCTCTTGGCATTGTTTACTGAGGCTCGCACTTCTGTCTCTGAATATGTGACATCTGCACATTGTAGTTTCCAGGCATCAAGCTCAGCTCTGAAATATCAGCACAAATGAGTCCCTTAGCATCAGAGCTTCTTGCTAGTCATAAAGCTTTGACACACATAAAGCTATTCCCACGGGGTGAGGGAGCTCACATAAATGTGAAGATCAGTAGGATGTTTTGGTTAGACTGGAATTTTTGTTTTTTACTTTTGACATTAGTGGTTGTTTTTTTTTTTTAATGGGGATGCTACTAAATAATCAGTTTTTTAAGGTGGGCAGAATATGGAGTAATATATTTAAATGATTCAAATCATTGGATCTCAGGTTCCAAGAAAGAGGGAAAGGCAGAATAGTAGTGAATACACCCACAATGAGAAACCCAGAATTAGTTTTGCAGTTCCATCGATTCCTACCAGCACCTCATTCCAAAAGCAGTCCTCAAATCCCAAATCCAGAAAAGACATAAAGAAAACTGTCTGGCTGCCTTTAGCAAGCAAAGGAAATCACAGAGACACCCTGGGTTTTGTGCATTGCGGTTTTCCTCTTCTCCTCCCACATGTTCCACAAAAAGAATGTGGCCACCAACCCTGTGTTGGTGTCTGTCCTTTGTAACAATTGACCCTGAATACTGAGAGCTATGATTCAGCTGCTCCTGATAGACCCAGCTCTGGCAGACCCACAGAGATAACCAGAAAAATCGATATGAAGCTGACAAATCAAAAGTGAGTCATGCCAACTCTCCTCTTAGGAAATGGTTTAGATGGGTGTCTGACTGATAACACCTCAGTTCTTTTCATAGTAGGTCTGAAAATAGCTCAGAATTCTTTAAATGTCTGGAGATGTAGGCGACAAAAAAGAATTTGAGTGGAAAAAACCTTCCTGAGAACCCCAATTTTGTTTCTCCCATGCCTCCGAGCCTGCCTGCCTTGTACCTCTCATCCCTGGATGACAAGGGGTGACTTGCTGTTGGAGAGAACCACACTTATCTTTGGGAGCCCATTCATTGAGACTCAGATTGGCCATCCCTGGACGGGTGGGGAGCCTGGTCCTCCAACATTCAGGCCCTTTGTGTTATCAACTTGGTGTGTCCCTTGTTACAAATCTCTTATATCCCTATTACCCACTCCTGGTTGCCCCATTAGAAGGCAGCTCCTTTAAAGGGCCCGTTTCTCTTTTGGAGCTTCATGGCTCCTGCAGGTTTTTCACCTCGTCAGCTGTAAACCTTCATGTCCATGGCCATATTCAACAGAAGCACCAGCTGTAGCCAGAGAAGTCGCCAGTTGGTCTAAGATTCATGAAGCGGAAAGACGAATCTGATAGGGGGTCACAGAAAAGGATAGATTGGAGAAGAGGAGCCTGGACATGACTTCATTAGGCAGTAACACATAGGAGTTAACAAGGATTGAAGTAGGGTAGGAACCTTTAGAATGTATACAAAGGGACCAAAGCTTGAGATACCGTGAAGAAAGCGCTTGTAAAACCTGGTCCCCAGGGGGAGGTAGGAATGAGGGGAGTGAGGATGTAGAGGGTATCCCTCAGATAATTCTTCTCCACGAATGGCCTGAAAACCACTGGCATCACTCACCTGGGAGTTTTTCAACAGTACAGATTCCTGGACCCCCACCCCCAAGAAGCTGATGGTATAGATGAGGTGAGCCCAGAAATCCACCATTTTAAAAGCTCCCCAGATGACTTTGATGCATGATAAAGTGGCTCTGAAGTCTATACTGCTTAAGGACCACAAACAGTGCCCTTTAATTTATTCTCCTTGTGTTGCATAGGGTGCGTGGCAGTTAGTCAACTGTCAGGAAATGATTGCTATGGTGAGTAAATGGATAAATAGTGGAGAGGAGTCAATGACTGCTGATATTTCAACCCAAAAAGCTGAGAACTCTGTGGTCCCATTAACAAAAGTGAGGAAGAAGGTAGAAGGAAGAACAAGTGTGGGGCAAGGTGATAAATCCAGCTTTAGACATGGTGACTTCCAAATGCACATGGGTCACATTCATGGGGCTGGGTGATGTGGATCTGGAAAGAGCAGAGGCATCCTTTATACACTAGCTGGGGCTATGGCTTGGGCAAAGGGCTGCACATTGCAAAACACAGGACTTAGAAAGTCATGATGAAGAGGGTCAGAGGGTGGATGAAGTCCCAGTGGGAATATGAGGAGAGGCACAGCCTTTGGGGACCCTAGCAATGTACAGCATTGACAAATCAGTGAGTAAACAGTGCAAGCACTTAGAGGTTGGTCTGTGTCACCAAAGAACTTGGCGAAGCTTAAGGAAAAAGCCACTGAATATAGCTTTGGGAATTAGGAAATCACTGATGATCCCCAAGAGAGCAGTTTGAAAAGTGGTAGGAACAGAAGCCAGCCAGAGAGATGAAATAAGGAAATAGATGACGAGGAAAGCTGAGTCCTCCAGCAGAGATCCCTGACTGGGGCTTTCTCAAGGGAAAGGAAGAGAAATAGGATGATAGCTATAATGGCCCAGCAGAGAAAAACAAGAATGTGTACCTCATTCATCCCTATGGCTGTTCCTCAGGGTCTTCTGTGGCATTCCACTTTTCCTTTCCTCTGTTTCTCACCCATTTCAACTTCCATCTTTCAGCTGATGACTTGAGTCCCAGGTTTCCCTCTTGACCGCCACACACCTCCATCTTGTGTGTCCCCCAGGTGCTCAGGCAACACTCCTCAACCTCAGGGAAAGATCTGAGCATTCCCTCACTCTTGGGATGTCACCCCCATCCACCTAGTCATCAACTGACCCAGAAATCTAGAAGCCACTCCAGCCGTCTGCTCCCTTGGCCCCACAACCAATCACTGATGAAGCCTGTAGAACCGACCGGGGCAACTCCTTCTGCCTCGTCTCCAACCCACTTACTTCCTTTGCATCTGATCTGCACTATGGTAATGATCTCAAATATTTCTCCTGGCTCTCCCATGCCTCCCAGCTGCTGCCAGTCACATTCTGAGAGCATTACTCTGGTCAGGCTAACAAAAGAATGAAGCTCTAACTCTTTTGATGACTTTTCTGAACTATTTTTGTATCATTATTCTTTTTAGTGATGCTGACTTAAATGTATCTCATACATTTTGACCTACTTGGACTTTCTTGTCTTGGCTTGTAGAGGTTCCTATTTGTGCAGATTTCTTCACATTCCCATTCTTTCATCTCTCCTGACTCCCCCCACTGCCTGCTGTGTCTTTCCAAAACCTGGGTCCCCTTTCTGTTCTTAACCCACGAGTCCCATCTTAAAGAGGAAACGTTTAACCATCATTTTCTTGTATCCTCACTGCCCTCTTCATCCAAAAGATTTTTAGTAGTTTCCATATCTCTATTCTCCCAGACTTTGAAACCCTTTGTGGGGAGGCAAAGAAGATGCCAGGGCATTGATTCCACAAGCGTTACCTCCCAGAAGATCAGTGGTGGGCTGAGAGCATACTATGCTGATTGGAAATAAATGAATTCAACCAAAATTAACATAGCCTCTTGCTCTCCCTAATTTACCGTCTGCTGTCTTCCCTTCATTCCCTTCTGCCTTTTCTTTTATTCATACTCTCCTTCTGTACCCTCTTGTGTTTTAACTTTTCCCTGGCTTCTTTCTACTCCTTTTTCCTCTTGTTAGGAACTTATACCAGCTGCCAGACAAGTCTGCCTTCTCCAATGTATCTTTCCCATAGATCATGTCTTCAAGGCCTTGTCTGTGTGTCTATCTTCTGAAAGAACCAGCTGTCACCTGCAGACACAGTCATTTGCTTTGAAGAATTTAGCCAGGGGAATGGTAAATGACAAATGAGGTCACAGAAGGAGGAAAATATGGCAGATTTTTAGATCTACAGTATCGATTGGCTGTAATGTCCAGATAAGGCCCTTGAGTAGAAGTGCTAGTTAAAAGTTCTCCTAAAAATAAGAGGAGATAATAACCATGTGACTGCAGTATTTAAGCTCTTCCCTCAGGAGGGAAGTGTTTGTTTTCCCTTTTAAGATGCAAGGCATTCTGGCCCCAAAATATCCCTGAACATTCATTTATACCCCTGCTGGAGGAAAGAGACATGCTCCGCCCCACTTGGTGGGAATTCAAGGCCCGTGGCAACCTCGAGGGCCTTCCCCTTCATCCCCAAGTCAGGTTAACATAGGTCACCACACCCTTCTGCAGGTTACACACAGGAGCACTCACACAGATGCCCCCACCTCAGTGGGAATTAAGTGAGGGATGGGCGTTCCACCTGGCCTTACTTAAGGGACCTAGGTGGGACCCCAAACCTCATGGGAACAGGGTGGGGGTCCACCAAGCTTCACAAAGGAAACAACCATAAATGGCGAACAGTTAGCCCTGAAACCAAGTGAGAATCAATGTGATTTTCCTCTGTCTAATGATTTTTAATAGCAAGAATTTGGATTAGGTGTAAATAACTTAAAGCCAAAGGAGATGCATGCTGATTGTTTAAAAACTATTCACCTGGCCCAGACAGCAGCTGCCCAAGCACAGTTCCATCCTGCTGTCTCTGAAATTGCTATCTATGATAGCTGGTTGCTGAAGGAAGAATGGAAAGCAAATAGAAGGTTGTTTGTGAGCAATCCCTCTGTTCTGCTTAAAAATAAGTTAAGGGTATTGGACCTGCTCACTACTTTAATGAGGATATAGAGGGGCACACGGAAATTCTGTTCTTTGGGATGGACCCCGGGCAGGGCTTTAGGATGATCTAATCCAACCTTCTTATTTTGTAGCAGTGGGACGTGAGGCTCAGGAAAGCTAAGTGATGCACCTGAGACGGCAGAGTTGAACGCAGAACTGGAGTAGAGCCCACTTAGCCCAGTGACCTCCCTGCAGATGCACCGCCGCCTTGGGAATGACTCACTGTCTAAGTCATTGCTGGGTAAGCAGGTGCTGAGGGCAGGTGCCCTCCCCCAGCCACATTCACATCAAACCAGCCAGGACACTCAGGTCACCCAGCCCCCAGTTCTCTGTCACTTTGGCTGCAGGAGAATGGCACAGGGTCCAGTGGAGTAGGCACTGACATGTCCACCGGAGATATTGAGCAGGATGGTATCAAAGAGGAAAATGCTGTCAGGTGTCTGTTTCATGAGGGCGCCTAGAATAAATGACTGTTCTGTCTAAAAAGCAGTCTGGGGATTCTAGTTTCTGGTAGAAAAAGGGGGGAGGGGACATCTCTAATGTTTGCAGAGAACAACAGCTTTTCTTTCCCAACAAATGCTCAAAAAGTCCGGCCTTTCTCAGGGAATCTTGTCCCCAACTTTAAATGCCCCATATTTGCCACTCTGTATGTGATTGAAGTGACTTAAGAAAGCATAAATATTTTTTTCTATTTAATCTGCATACTGTTGGAGGCTGGAGTCCTGAGTATGTGAGTGTACCTCATTCCCAAGTCCAGACACGGAGACTCAAGTGCAGGCAGCAGACAGAATTGTTCAGGCCGGCCTGCGCCAGTGCTTGCACAGTAGTGTGTTAATGAGTGTTAAAACTGACATCACAAATAACAGCGTTCTCAATTTTTTAAATTACAACTCTGTAACAAGTCATGCTGTTAAAACATACAAGAAATACCAGTTAAGCCTTCAAGCAGATAACACAGCCTGTACAGATCACTGTTATCCCAAAGTGCAGAACAAATCATTTTCTTTGAAATGAGGCAAGAATTAGCAGGTAGTTCAATTACTTGAACACTAAGATAAATAGAAATAACAAATCCAAGTATTAAATACCAATTACTACCTTATGAGCTACAAAGTTTGGCATTACAACATGCCCCTCCTCATTAGCAAACCCAGGAAATGTGGGGGTTTGGCAGAAAACACAAACCTGAAACCAGTATGCATCCATGCATTAAAGACATGGTGTCACTTCCCAGCTGGCACTTTCCAATGCTCATCACATATATTATGAGAAAAAACAGACCTAAATTTTTGTCCCAAGGGGATTGAAAATATGTTGGGAATGAAGCTGCTTTCAAGCCAACAGTTGGAAATAAATGTCCCCTTAAAAGAGGTTAATGGGTCATTCTGATGGCCAAAGGTGTCAGCTCATATTTATATTCTTATTTCTAGAAATGGCAGAAAATCAACCAGACCCTCCTTGACTGGCTTCAGGGACTAGAAGAAACTGCCATAAGTTGTTAACTACCAAGGTCAGTCAAAGCCCGATTGAAAGCACTTGTGAGCTTCATACTCTGGTGGTCTTTGGGGTAGAGAAAGGTTACTCCTCCTTGGGTCACAATTCAGTCTCCATCCTTGGTGGGAATTAAATACAGTGTTCAAGCCAGCTGGGTTGTCCTCTCACCCTTACCTGAAACCAACACGTGGAGAACTCAATGCTATTAGGAGATTTTCATGCTCTGAAGTGACTGCAGTTCCAGGATGGGCAAAGTAATATTTTATACACGTATTCATATATACAAGAGATGTTCAAAAGACAGTCTCTAAAGCACTTTGGGATTTCCCCCAATGAAAGGCACCAAATAAATGCAAGTCATTACCAAAATAAAGAGTTTCCAGCTTTCCTATCTGTAAAGAGTAACCACTAGAGTGATCTCTCTTTGGGTGGTAAAACCCGCTTGTTTAAAAAAACTCTCATGAAAATGGCTGAGCTATTCTGTCTTGTTTCCATCTTTTACAAGCTTTATGCTCAGTGACCATGGATACCATGTGCAGTGACCCAACACCATCAGTCTTGGCAAACTGAACAGTCCTCACAAGTTTATGCTATCACCTGCCCTCAGTGCAGCTGGGGATGATTTTGTGACTCCTCTGCCTTCCAGTGCTACGAACATCAGCCAATGCCAAGTACAAATTCTGAAAAATAACCTTGCTCATCAACTTGGTGGCAAGTTCCTCCTAAGTTATCTCGTCTTTCCTGATGCTTTTGAGAAACAGATGTAGAGAGTAGACTATTAGGCACTAGGAGGTGGCTGCCCCCCTGCCCACTAAGCCTCCAGTCTAATGGAAGATGTTAAACAGGGGATTCAAGGGCATAAGTGGCTAGTGCATTCACCCAACAAGTCACCTGATCTTTAAGTAGCATAGCAACTACAAGTACACAAAGCCTTCTGACAAGATCCTCATCACTCCACTGAAGTTCATATTATCCCCAACCAACTAAGACACAAAATGGACCTCTTAAGAAAAGGTCCAAGCCTTGCTCTAATTCCATACTTAGACCCCTGCATTCTCCAGCTTTTTCAAAGATTGAACAATACTGGAAGCCAACTGGAAAACCATTTGATTACCTAGACCATAATAGAGAACTATCTTACAATGAGGCCCAGGTTCCTCTTCACATTGTTACATGCTAGTTAACCAAAGAGAAGGAAAGGCATTCTTTGAGAAGGAAAGTTTTGTCAACCTTCAACACAAGTTTAGACTTTTTAAAGGTCTTTTTTAAACAGCATTAGACTTATCAAGAAGTTTACAATCATTTATGACATTTTATGAAGTAGCAGTTTTATTTTACAACTCTTTCCTTTCTTCTGGCCCCTATTCACCTTCCCCCAACAAAAGGTAGTTGAAATAGAAATGAAAACTAATAGCTTCATCCTGGACAAGCCACACCACCTTTTTGCATGTCTGTGTTTTGCTTACACCATACCACACCATTAGATTTCCATGTCAAATCAGGAATTCCTAGGCAACTAGAGCATCGTATATATTATTTTGTATCCTATAAGCAAAATTATCTAATAAATTCTGCTTGGAAATAAAAGGGCTCTTATTTTATAAACTTTCAGAACAGGCAACAAACATTTCTAAGCTATTGCCCTTGCTAGGAACCCAACAATGTTGGCCTCAGGGAAACAATACAACAGTAAACTTCTTTTTAATAGAGCAAGACAACATGACCTTATTTCTAAACACCTTTAAAAAATAAATATTTAAAACACATGCTAATATCTAAGACACAGCAAAGTTTTGTCAAGTGACTTAGATCAGGAACCTCAGTCAGTTATAAATGTTTCCAAGGTCACCCTACAAAAGACAGAGGCCTGACCTGAAACAAAACATTAGCAGCCTACACTAACTTCAGGCATCCTGCAGTTTGGCCTATGTTGAGCTGAAGCTCCTGTCCCTAATGCATCTGTTCTTAGGAAAAGAAAAAAAAAACTGTCACTCTTCACTACATGTTTAACTGAGTTAACATTCTCTAAAGAGCAACATTTACAAGATGAACATCAGAATACATCGTTCTAAAGGTGGCCAGTGCGCCCATGCAAACCACAGAGCTACAGATCATTTATAAAAACAACTTACAGGCTTGCAATCGTCATGTGGGCTTAACTTCACATCCTCTTTGTTTTGGTGTTGAAACTAAATGAAAGCAATGTTTAAAGAACTGAGATTTTGTTTTCACATGTCTGTGAGCAAAATCTCATCCCATGGATTGTTCCCACTAGACAGATGTGTGTTTGGGGGTGGGGGAGGTCTTTGTACAGAACTCACATAACAACCTCAGAAACAGGAGCACAAAAAACTCACAGACAGTACTGGGCCACGAGCACTAGAGTAGAGTACACAATGAACAGAAAAATTAGCATTCTAGGTACTCATCGGGCAGAAAGGTGAACATTTTATGCCCACGGTGCAAGGACCAGTGAGTGTCATTTTGTTGAAAGGTGCAAAGGCATGGTGTCAGGTACACCACCCTCTAAATATGACTCTAAATACTGCAGAAGCAACCTGGAGCGCACATCCCATGCATCTCTCTCCTTTGGGGCTGGGCGTACTCCTGCCTTAACCCTAAGTTGCCAAGACTGTGCCAGAGGCACAAGAGGCAGCTCAATAACGTGGGTTTGAGGATGACAAGTCCTCCTGACTAATGTAGGGAATCATTTAAACTTAGTTCACTTGGTGAGCTCCTGCTCATGTTCGTCAGACTTGCCATGAGGGATTTAACTTTATGGGCATAATAGTCCCTTAAATTGACAGAAGGGACCTCCTTCATTCCATCTCCAAAGTCACAGCTGCGCATGGCACTTTCAAGTTGCTTTTGGCGCCGATAAAAGTGGGAGAACTTATTGAAGATCAAGGTAATGGGCAGTACCACCACCAGGATACCTGCCAGAATGCAGGCAGAGGCAGTCAGCTTCCCTGCAGTGGTCCCTGGGACCACATCCCCATACCCCACAGTGGTCATACTGACAGTAGCCCACCACCAGCAAGCAGGGATGGTTGCCAGGCCCTCGTTCTCCTCCTTCTCGATGGTGTAGGCCACTACAGAGAAGATGGAAATGCCCACAGAGAGGTAGAGTAAGAGTAGCCCTACTTCTTTGTAGCTGTATTTCAAGGTGGCCCCTAGGGAGCGGAGGCCAGTGGAATGTCTGGCCAGTTTTAAGATTCGGAAAATCCGCATAAGCCTCAGGACCTGGGCCACCCTGCCCAAGTTGGCCAAAGTAGGTGTGCTCTCCACCACCAGATTCACCACGAGGGTGATGTAAAAGGGGACAATGGACATAAGGTCAATAAAGTTAAGGGCATTCTTGAAAAACTTGAGGAAGTCAGGGGCCACGGCAAACCTGGCCACCAATTCAAATGTAAACCAGGCAATGCCAAAGTGCTCCACAATTTCAAAGCGAGGGTCCTCACCGTGATTGCCCTGGCTGTCAGGGATTTGGAAATCTGGCAGGCTATTGAGACACATGGTGATGATGGACCCCAAGACTACTAAGATGGACAGGACGCTGAAGACCCTGCTCAGGACCGAGTAGCCCGGGTTGTCCAGTGCCAACCACAGCTGCCTGCGGAAGTTGCCCAGGGGCTGGCCATCAAACTTGGATGCATCATTGTAGAAGGCTAGTATCTCATCGAAGGAGGACGTGGTGCTCTCCTGATCGCTCTGCTCGTCCCACTTCTCCTGCTCAGGCTCCACTTTGCGGCCATGATAGCTGTAGCTGCAGCAGGAGTCGATGAAGAACTCGTTGATGCCCCAGTACTCTATCTCCTGGCTGAAGGAGAAGACACACAGCTCCGCCATGACATGTAGCTTGCCGGTGTGGTAGAAATGCAGCACATATGGGAAGAGCTCAGGGTTGCGGTCAAAGTAGAACTCTCGCTGGACATCATCGTAGTCATCGCAGAGCTCCAGAATGGCCTCGCGCGAGTGGCAGAGCAGCAGGCGGCCCAAACGTGTCTCTGGGAAGCGCAGCAGCGTGTGCGAGCGCAGCCGCCTCTTGAAGCCGCCGACGTTGATGCGGATCTCTCCATCCTCGACGTTGGCCTCCGACACATCCCACAGGCTCTGGCCGGTCATGCTGGAGACGGCCAGCAGCCCTGGCCGCGCGGGGGCGCTATACCTGGAACCGGAGGGAACCGCGTCGAATGAGCTCAGAACGCTGGGGGCCCCGAGGGCTCCTCTCTTTCTCCCCACCTCTCTCTGGAGGGCCCAGTTCTCTCCAGGCAGGTCTCCGGTTACTGAAGGGCACTAGGATGGGAAGTGGGGCGATTCTATGGGGTTTGGTCCCCTCCCAAGTTAGCCTTGTGGAGTGGGTACGTTTCCATTAGCATGGCCGCGCCTCCACCTCTACGCCTGAGGTCCTGTGGGTAGCAGTAGGCTTGCGGGGGTCGAGGCTCAGAGACCCGAGGGGCCTGCGAGCTGACCTTGCGGGTGGGCGAGCCAAGAAGACGCCCCCGCCCGCTCGCCGCAGACAGGCGGGACTGGAGCTAGGATGCGCACCGGCAAGGCTGGGCCAAGCTGGGGGGCGCGTGGCTTTAGGAGGGGGGCGGGGAAATTCACCGCTAGAGTCCGTAAACCCGGCCTATGGGAAAGGGGGGTCGACCTGGCGTCCCCTGCGTCCAGCCCCCACAACTAAAGCCTCCTTACCCCCACGCTCTCCCCCACCTCCGCCTTGCCCCAGGCCTCCCCGCCTGCCTGGCGCCTTGCCCTGCAGCCGCGTGCACCGCGCCTCACCCAGCTGAGCTGCTCCGGCAAACCCTGCGCGTTCAGGAAGCGCTTACCTGAGAGCACCAGGACCCGCGGCCAAGGCCGGCGGGAAACTTCCCCGACCTGCTGGCGAGCATCGCGGCAGCTGCCGCTGCCGGCTGGCTGTGCGTGTGCGCGCGAGTGCGAGTGTGTGTGCGCCTGTGGTGTGCCCGGCGGGCCCGCGGGCGGGGTCCGCCAAGCGTCTCCTCCAATCTCTGGCCGGAGATGCAGCCGCCGCCGCCCGCCGTTGCGGGAGGCTCACAGGTGGCTGCGTGGTCCCGCCGCACCGCAGAAGCCCCTGCTCTCGATTCGCGTGCCTCTCAGCCCCAGAGACAGACAGCAGCCCGCGCCGCAGGCGCCCTCGGGAACCACAGCCAGAGCTGAGCGGGTGCTCCTCGGCCGGGGCCCTTGCGCTGGGGCGCGGTGCGGTGGTGCTGAACGGACAGCTCCACGCGCCCCTACCCGGAGCGCGGTCACCGCCCTAGACTGGGAAGATACCGCCGCCCCTGCCTCTCTGCTCTCCTCCAGCGTGTCAGGGCGACCCCTTTGCGCCCCCGTCTCGCCACCTTTCCCAACCCCCCACTCATTCGCCGCTAACAGCTGTTATTGCCAACCCCCCCCTCCCTGGGCGCAGGCAGGGGACTGCCTATGGTGACCTTTCTCCCAGGAGCTGTGCTGGGGAAGGAGGGGTGGCTTGCGTGATTCCCGGGAAATGACAGAATGGGAGGAACTCCAGTTTCCCCTTTTAGGGACCTAATAAAAAGTTTCCTGAATACCGGGGGCTTGTTGGAGCAGGAGAGAAGTGGGGACAAGGAACCTGAGGTCCTGCTCCCCTTTGTTTTCAAGGGGAGGGAGCATGGTCCCCACCAACGTGGGAGGGAGTCACAGAGTTCTGTTTGGTCGTTCTGTGTGGGTGCGGTTTATGTACCGATCGGGGTGCAGCTTTTAGAGGGTGCAAGGAGCCTTGTGTGTATAGTCTGAGAACAGCAGGAATTTTCAGTGTCATGTGTGCAGTTTTGATAACAATGGGACCTCTGAAGGGTGGGCAGATGTGTGCACCTCAGAACGGGAATTTTTTAAGGCATGTCAGTGTGATGTGTGTGCAGAGTGCTGCATATAGTATAGTAGTCAGTGCACTGTGGCAGGCTCCATTTGTTTGATAGGATGAGAACTGTGTGTGCGCGGACACAGTGGTACTGCGGGTGTGGGTCCAGCACAGAGGTGCTCAGTACCCGTTTCCCCTTTCCCCAGGAGATCTGTAGCCCAGATATGACTTCTTGATCTCTGAGGATTGTTCTTTAACATACTGCCTACTGAGCCTGAGCTTAGAAATGGACCCACAGTACCTGGGATTTGGGAGGGAAGTGCACACTCCACCCCCCCATCCCACCCCCACTCTCAGCCCTTTTGCATGGTCCTCATTTTCAAAGGTGAGCACATAATGGGAACTTAACACTGAGCTAGTTCTTGGTCAGAAATCCTGGGGATGCCCTTGTGGTGTGGCTCTGGCAGCCACTACAACCACAGTAGGAAGAACATCCTTTCTGTAACATGACCCTGGCAATGCCATCCAGCTGGACCAGTGCTCTGTGGAGTGCCAGGGCTTTGAGGCTCCTTGGAGGGCCTGGGAACTCCTGTCTGTTGCTTCATTTGGGACTCTTGGGTCCAGTCCTGGCCACACTTAAGAGATCCATCCTTGTGCCAGCCACCTGCCTCTGGATATGTGTGTGGGTGCATGTGCAGGTGTGTTGTCTGCCGAGAGGGCTGCACGCCCAGGTCCTTGCAGGCTCTGCAAACGTAGAGGGTTCCAGAGAGGCGGGCACATATGGGAAGAGAGAATAAGTTGGTAAGGGTCACATGAGTTTTCACTTCTTGTATCTTTTGCTTTTGGAGAGGGGTGTGTGAAAGAGGCTGGGGTGTGGGGGGAGGACAGGAGAGAAGATCCTGCATTTGTGACCTTGGCCTCTATTTCTTCAGAGGTCTGTGTTTTAGAGCAGGCCCACCTCATCCCCTCTCTATGTTGGCCAGATCTATCATTTCAAGTCCGTGATACTCCCCATACTGGTATGGTTTGCAGCCTGTTGGTCCCTGGGCCTCTTTTATCCCATGGGAGTGCTACTGAGAATGTGCCAGCCCTTGCTGAGTGTATGTGTGTTTAAGTGCCTGCGTAATCACTGCTCCTCTTTTAATCCCCTCCCATATTGGGGGGGGGGGCGGGTTGCTGGCTGAGAGGTCTCCTGCTGCAGATGTCCCTTGCAACAGCACTGATGGAGCAAACTTTGTGGGCCCTGTTGCTCTCTCTGGCCCTCTTCCTCATCCTTTCACTATGGGCTTCCTGGCCTCTGGCTACCCCAAAGCTTGTAGCTCCTCCTCTGCTTTGCCATCAATTGTCTGTATGGCCATCATTCTCCTCGGCCACTCCCCTTCCCTCAGCCTCACTCCTGCTCTTCTGATTTAATCAATGCATAAGTCACCTTCTCCTGCTGCATTTGGAAGGTCCCCTTGCCCCCAAAATGCTTGGGTTTGATGGCTCTGGGGTTTTCCTCCCTCCCCTGCTTTACATATCTGCCTGCCTCCTCCTGTTCCTGTCTTTTTGTTCTTGCTCACTCCTTTTTCCTTCGTGGTTGTGGGAGATTTTGCCTATGGAGAGAGCTCCCTTCTGCCTTCTGTTTCTCTTTTCTTCTCCCACACTCACAGCCATCCCAGCAGCAGACCACCAGGGCTCTGCCTGGAGCTTTGGGGTTCTCACCCCCACAATCTCCCTCATAGGGGCTACTCTGTGCTCCTCTCAGCTCTGCTTCCTGTGCTTGACAGCCCCCCTCCTCCTCCCTCCTTTTTACTCACCCTCCCTTCCTCTCTCTCCCCCTCTCCCTCATCCCCCTTCCACAGCTGACAGAGCTGTGCCAACATGCCACTCAGGAGCCCAGTGTCTGTGCCCGCCCTTTGTTAGCTCTGCCTGAGAGACTGGGGTTAAGGACAAGCCCTTATGCCCGCCTTTCCTTGAACAGAAAAGGGGATTTGGTAGCTGCAAAGAGAAGCTGGAGTTTGGGGCACATCAGTTATTTCTTGGAAAGGCTGAGGCAGAAGCTCCGTGGGTCTGACAGATGCCTTTGCAGAGGGTTAAGTGCATGTGACAGGCAGAGCCTCTTGTTTATTTCCCAGTCACTGCGGTGAAGAGAAATGGAGCCATATCCCTCCTCTATACCAGGGATGCTGGCTGTGTTTGGTTTATTTAGAGGTCTGAGCCCTGATCTTAAAATATAGCTGCCTGCTCCCAAGTGCATCAAGGCCTGCCCCCCCACCCCCATCCACCCACCCCCACCCCCGGCAGGGAGATCCTGGAGGGGTGGAAGGTGGGGAAAGAGGCACCCTGGGAAGGGGCACAAAGGAACCCCAGACAATTATCCCTGCCTCCCCTGCCAACACTGATCTCGGTTGAGCCCACACATCTCAGAGTCAGCTTTCTTCCTCTGACAGGCGAGGGGGCTGCATGGCGGCTTGGCTGAGGGAGCTGGGCTGCCTGACCTACATTCCCCAGCCTGGAGAACTGTGCACTTCTCTTCCCCAGGAGGGAGCAGAGAAATGGCTGCTACTTGGGTGGCCTGGACTCTTCACTGGTGTCCACCCTGCTCCCCTCCAGTCACCCACCCCTTCACAGCCATTGTGTCTCTTACAAACACAAACCAGGACACATCATTCCTTCCTGAAAGCCTTCGAGGGGCTTCCTATCTGAAAATGAAAGCCACTCACCACAGTTCCAACACCCCCCTGATGCTCCTCTGCCCAGCTCACAGATTGCATCCCGTTGGTCTCTTCATCAGTTATGCTTCAGCCGTGTGCCCCTTGCTTACCCCACAGAGCCTTTGCACCTGCTGTTCTTGCTGCTAGTCATGGCAGTTCCACACAGCAGGCGCCTTCTTATCACTCAGGACTCGGCTTAAATGTCAACTCCTCAGAGGAGCCTGACTACCCAGTCTAAACTGGATCCTCCAGTCAGTGTCTATCATTTCTTTCTCACTTATATGAAATAGTTATTGAATTTGTAACTGATGAATGGGTGAGGCTCCAACTCCTGTCTTATGTTATTCTGTTAGCCAGTCTTGGTTCTTCCTCTAAATAAACCAGACCTGAAGAAGACAGCTGGAGGAGAGGGAGTGCTGTGCCTAGGACTGTGGCTTGGAGTCCTGAGGCTCCAGGTGGTTCTCCTGAGCTATTGATTAGCCTAATGAATCTCATCCCTGGCTGTGCATTAGAATCTTGAGGAGCTTTTAAAAAATAGTGCCCCCGGGTGCCTTGGTCCTTACCTGAGACCAATTAAACCAGAATCTCTAGTGTAGGGTCTGGAGCACCAGAGTTTTTGTAAAGCCCCCTAAGTGATTGCAATGTGGCAAGAAGGTTGAGTCTGAGCAATCTTTGGGAGCTGAGATGCAGGACTGCATTCATGCGACAGCAGTCAATACCAAGGTCAGGGTCAATACCAAGGTCAGGGCTTTAATCTTGCTCAGTAAACACCCACCCTGCCCAACCCTTGCCTGGGGCACTGCCTGCCCACACTGGCACACCATAAAGGCTCCATGCGGTTGTCACTGCCTCCCCTCAGTCCCACTCCCGAAGGTCTTCCCCCAACATCATTTGCCCTGGGGAAAACTTGTAGTTAGGAATAGTGTCAGTTTCCTTGCCTCAGTGGAAGGGAATCTGCTGTGTGCCTTGGTGCTGCTGCTGGTGATACCGGGGATGGGGCAAGGGAGCTGCAGGCCTGTCAAGGTGGATTTACAATGGGAAGGGTGCAGAGTGGCTGCTGAGCATGGAAGCAGACATGAAAGAGAAGAGGGAAGCAGGATGGGGGTGTCCCTGACCTAGGACACGGGGCGTGGAGGGAGGAGAGGAATGAGATAGGTGGGAGAGATTAAGAGAAAAACTGGGAAACAAGGAGTTTTTTAAGAAATTTGTACATTATGAATGCAGAACACCATTAAATGTTTACTCAATAAGCCACAGTAAATATTTATGTGACTTTTGCATTGTTTTTTGATGCTGGGCTGAATATTTTATATGTGAGTCTTTGCCAACGTTGATTTCTCTCCAGAGGCCACCCTCTTCTCCTACCACAGCACCCCCCAGCCCACCCCTAGACCCTGGAGGTTAAACGGAAAGAAGGTTGTTGTTTCGGAAAGACTCTTTTCTGAGAACTTTATAAAAAGGGGATCAGATACCCCCATGGCTGGCAGACACCTTTGTGTTTCTTGTTCCAGGTCCATTCTTCTTGGGGCACCTCCCTACAAACCCCCTTGGGTACAATGCCATGAGTGCTCTTCACCAAGTTCTCCAGAACACCCTAGGACAAGGTTGGAATAATTAAGATAAATTGGTTAAATTTAGACTTAGGTTCTCCATGCAGGAAATTAATAAGAAAACAACAGGGCTTCTAATAGGAGTCCTTCCCTGTCTCACATTGACCTGCCTCTGGGCTCTGGCCACCTTTTCCCTCTACCCAGGCTTTTCGGGAAGCCCAAGGTTTGGAATTTGAGCCCCAGAGAACCAGGAATTCCCTCCCCATCTGTCTTATGTGTTTCTGCTGACTTCTGCTCTCCCTCCACTCCTGACCCTTCTCTGGGGGATTAACAGCTGGATTGACCCCTCTCCCTACTCTGACTTTCTGGGCCTAGAGAGACAGCAGATCTGGACATTTGACCATAAGCCCTCAGTTGTATTCAGGAGTGGAGACATCTCAGCTACATCTACTACAGCGCCAGCGACTGATGAAGATGAAGCTGGTGGAGAAAATGAGGCTGAGCTTGAGGAGGGGATAGCAGCAGAGGTGCTGACTGAGCTATGTGCCCTCAAGCTAGACTGCCTCGCTCCAGCTTGGCTTTTCTAACCAAGGATCCTCACCTTCTCCATGCCTCATTTTCCTTGTCTTAAAAGCCAGTGATAGTCTCTAACTCACAGGTTATTGTGAGAATTAAAAAGAAGCATTAAAAAGCTGTGCCAAGGCTGCCACATAGCAAGTGCTTAAAATGTTAACTGAGACTAGTTTCAATTATTGAGTGTTTGTGAAGCATCAGCCCTGAGCTAAGGTCTCTACTTGCCTCTTGCCCTGACTTGGGTAATATTATTAATCTCATTTTATTGTTGTCCATTAAGTGAGGTGTTTAGACTCAAACAAGTCTCCCTGGTCCCAAAATCTGCCCCCTCTTAGATTTCAACTAGGTGCAGGATTATTTAGGGCAGGCTAATTGCTGTAACAGTTAGCCCCAATCCCAGTAACTTAACATAATAAAATCATTTCTGGCTCATGCTTCAGTCCTTTGGTGTTTGGGAACAGTCTTCCTTAGGTGCTTCCAGGACCTGCTAGCTTCTGTGGTCTTAGAATCCTTCCCTGGGATCCTTTTCAACAAGATGGGAGATGAGGGGAGAGAGCCTGGAGTGGGTGGCAGCTGTTTTCAAGGTCAGTCTGAAAGTGGCAGACTTCCCTTCTGCACACATCACTCCTTTGGCCAGAACATAAAAACTGGGGGAAGTGGAGGAGGTTATGGATAAGAGAAAGTGGGGGCAGCCATATTTGCTGATGGGTGAGTAGAAGGTGGTGGACATCCTGCAGCCTTTTCCCCCCAAGGCGAGGAGCGGGATCTCAGGAAAGTCCCCACTGGCGCTAGTTGTAGGTTGGCTAAAGGTGTCCTCCGCTGGAAGGCCCTCCCTTCAGGACACAGGCCCAGGGTGTGCTGTCTCCCTGGGAGCTGGCACCCAGGAATTGTCTCTCTGCCTTGGTTAGGACTTTCTCTTTTCTCAGAACCATGTTTTCTGCCCTGAATTTATCCATGTTGCACATCTGAAGCAGGATGTTAGTCCAATTCTTGGTTACAAAGCAGCAGAGAACTAGGCAGAGACAGCAAGTAAGAGAGGATATTAGGTCGGTCACAGCCTCTCCAGTTGGAAACCAGACTTGGAAGCTGCAGAGGCTGAAACCCACTCCCCTTGTCCTCCTTTGACCTCCATCTCCTCCCTAGACTTGGAACGTGGCGGAAATCGCTCAGGGGAAGATTCTCTTTCTGTGCTAGCCTGCTTGTCCTTTATCATGTCTACCCTAGGACATATTCACAGCTCCTCAAACTTCCCCCAGCTCAGAGGTGCTCACAGCTTGCTGCCCCCAGGCCCTTGCTCTTCTGTGAAAGTGACACCCACCCACCCAATGACCCATCTCTGGCCCATAGTTCGATCCATCCATCCACCCACCCACTTACCCATCCCACACCCTGGATGCCTCCGTGGGCTCCTGTTTCCATGGTTACTCCAGGGCCTGAGTCTGCTCTGGGTTTTCTGAAATATTCTCTGCCTTAGACTCTTCCTACAACAGCTTTACTTCTGAACTCAAACCCTGGATTACATTTGGGGTCCCACCCTATAGCTCTTCCTCCCCATCGATTGCACTTTGCTTACACTCCTGTCCATAGAGATGATCAGCCTCTGGGATTTGAAATAAAATCAAAAGCGCTCTGGTATTTAAGCAGAGAGGCACTCTGGAAACAGAATGTCTGGGAGGCTGCCACAGGGAGTCAAGTGGGATTTCCCAGAGATATGTAGGGCCCCTTTGTAAGAATAACAAATGCTAACATTTACCAGGCACTTACTGTAAGTAAAGCAGGCACTGTCCTAAGGATTTCATATCTGTGAACTAGGTTAATTCTCACCCTGAGGAGTGTGTATTATAATTATCTGAGAGAATCAGGCAGAGAAGTTGAGTAACACATTCAAGGTTACAGTGACAAAGTTGGGATTCACAGTAAGACAAGCTGACTCTAGAGATTTGCTCTTACACACTGCCTCTCTAAGCCAGTCCTCCCTACCCAGGGATTCTGGAAGTTTCCTTAATCACTTTTTTGGAGACAGGAAGTCGGTTTCTGAATACCTCCCTGGTGCTCAGTTCTGCTCTGGGGGTGACAAATGCCCATATGTGAGCACCCCGCCTTTCTACTCTAGACCCACACAGCAGCAGCTTTCAGTGGCCCAGAAGCCTGAGTTTCTACAACTGCTTTAGGGGGAGCTCCCTGACCCTGCCCACCCAGAGCTGGTCTGTCTGTGGGCTCTAGAGATTTCCTCAGGTCACAGCCAAGCTGTGGCGCGTCCTCAGAGACCTTTAGGAAGGTGGGAAGAAGCAATCCCATCAGAGAAACCCAGCTGAGGGAAGACACAAGATGTTCCCCACAAGTGACAGAAAACCAATTCACACTCTTCCCTGCAGCCAAAAAATTAAGCTAATTTTTCATTTCTCTGCTTACGTGCGACTCAACTAAACATAGGCATCTAGGAATGCAAACAATGATTGGATTTTCTTAATTTAGCGCAGTTTTAATTAAATCTTGCTAAAATGACAGAGGCTCTGGATATTTTTATCACGGTAGGAACCCAAGTGATTTGGGAATAGGAGAGGTGGGGAGCACCATGTTATAAATGCCATGTCCCCAGCCATGTCCCACCCTGGACTGGACTCCCAGGCCTGTCCCATGGAGCATGTTTCCTGAGAGAAGGGGTAATTCTCTTGGAATTCTTGTTTCCTTTGCTCTGTGTATATTAAAGGAAACCACTTTCCTTATTGTACTCATTCTAACACAACTGGACTTGGGAAATCCACATAAGAGTGGGGGAAAGTAGATAGAATTATTTTTCAGAAAAATTTGGAAGTTTCAAAAAAATTACCAGAAGTTCAGAATGCTCTATATTAAGATACCAAAATCAAATGTGTGAAAGGTAGTCTTCCAGTAGGTAGTGCTCACCACATCCAGTTCTTCTCTCCCGCAGGTCATGCAGGATTACATTTCCCCACTCCTCCAAGTTTGGAAGAACCATGTGACTTGTGCTGGCCAATGAGTCATGATTGAACTCATACTGTGGCCAGTGAGTGATGACCCAGGACAGGCTAGTGCATTCAGCTGTGAATGTGGGAGGCTGCAGCCTTCTCCTGCTGTGGAAGTAGGTATTGAGATGGTGATGCCCCAAGATCAAGGCAGCCTGGATCCCTGAATTACCCTGTTGAACGCAGATGCCCTGGTCTCCTGTTTCCAAAGCACATTTTGTGTATTTGAGAGATACGTTTTGATTGGGTTACCTTACTGAGCTTTGAGGGGAGTTGTTTTGTTTGTTTGTTTTTCCTATAGCAGAGTCTCTCCTATCCTGATTAATACAAATAATACTTTTCTAATAATCATTGTACAATAGTACCACATTATATTACTAAGATTATTTTGGAGTTTCAAAAATAATCTGTCTTATTTAGTCTGAAATGAGATGAACTTTTGCCTGATCTAACTAAGTTTGTTGGAGAACATATATAACTTATTTAAACAAAACTTATGCATCAGCAAAAGGGTTTTAAATTTACCAAAATTCCTGTAAGTTTAAAAGTAGTCCTGTAACCAGGCTGAGTCCCAAGTCCAGTAAAGGTAGTGCCCCCTAGAGGGGGTTTGCTGATGAGAATGAATAGCCCCAGGGAAAATACTAACTTTGCAGTTTGGGGTGGAGATCTGATGAGAAATAAAAGGGACTGAAGGAGAAGGGGAAGGCAGTCGTCATGATGTAGGAATAGAGGAATCAGCAGCAGAAAATGTAGCCGCCAAGATTGGGAGTTTGGAAATCAGACGCCAGAAGTTTTTGAGCCCGCTGGGATATAGAGTTTCAGATTGAGCTTTTTTGGAATCTTTAGTGACTTTGGTACCAGCGACTTTGGAGGCTTTGCAAGTAGCGGAGTGAAGGAAACTGCTCCCAGTTTTGTTTTTACTGCAGCCGAAAGAAGGCAGAGGCCAGAAGTGGGAGCCTTCCTAAAATGCGTGAGTGCAGTCTGTTGGGCCATCTGGCCGCTGTAGTTGCTGTTTGCAGTGTTGTTGGCCTGGTGCTGCGTTGGGGCACCATGGTAGTTCCGGGAACGTCTCCAGTTGTGTTCTGTGTCATCCTCGTGAGTTGGAACCTGGCCTACAGTCTGATTGTTGCGCGTCTGCAGAAGGAGGAAGATGCCATTTTGGAAACGTGGCCTATTGTTTGGAAGAGGAGCACCACATCAGCAGTGGTGGGAAGATGCCACCTTTGTTACTTTTCTGGGACTTAAAGGACTGGACATTGCTTTAAGTAAGGTAAACAGCCATATGTTGACTTCACTAATTCTTTGCTTTTCCCTGTTTGTTAAATAAATCCCATTGTTGTAGTTCCCTAAACCTGAGTAGTCTTACAAGTGTGCGCGCGGGTGCAGAACCAATATAGTAACCGGTAAGCTATTGGGGCGCTGCCTTTGGCAATTTTGAAATCCCCTTTTCTCGGTATCAGTCCCTCAAAATAAAAGTAGTCAGGCAGGTTACATTTCTCAGAGAATTGTGGTATGTGTAGTTCCATGAGTGAAAACCACAGACTTTTAGAGGGAACTGATTGAGTGGTTGGGAAGAAGGAGTGAGAAGATGTCTGAAGAAGAATTTTAAGAAGTTTTCTGTGTGATGTACTGTCCCATCAAAAAAAATTCCCTTGCTATAATGCATTAGTTAAGATAATGCCAATCAGTATAATAAGCAAATGTAATAAGGCTCAAATATGATAGACATTTACTTCTTAGTAACATAAAGTCCAAATGTTGTAAATTGGTGGGCAGCTCTCTTCAAGAGGGTAGATTAGGGGAATTGAACTGCTTCCCATATTCAACACATCCTTCCATGCTGCAGAGAGCTTCTACATCCTGCCAGGAGAAGGGGAAAAAGGTGGAAATGGGTGGTTTTTTTAGCTGAAGCCTTGGCATGATGTATAGCCTATCTGCTGGAATTTCATTGGGCAGAACTCTGTTTCTGACCCTCCTAACTGTACGGAAAGAGGGGAAAAAGGAAAAGAAGAAATATTTTTCATTAAAAAAAGGAAAGTATAGGTAAAGGAGACAGGGACATGTTATCTAGCTGTGTGGCCAGGAGGAACAGGAGTCGGGTTTAGAGGAGAGCTAACCAGGTAATTTCATTAAAGGTCCATTCTTCCAAAGTTGAATGAGTTTGCTTTTACAGTGTAACACCACGTGGAAAGAGCCATAAGTGATCAAGTTTTATGCAGATTCTATTTGGGGGTTCTAAATGGGATTTTGCCTAAGGCATTGGTTTCTATTCCTTGATTAAAGTCGTAGTCAAAGATGTGAGTCACATACACCTGAGATTGCCAAATTGCTGGAATTAAAATACAAACAAGTGTAGGTGAATTAGGTACACCTACTGACTAACACAGGAAAATGTGAGAGAAACAGTGGAACCTGCTCTGACATCAAAATTACAATTCTAGAGAACAGATTGTACTGGCACACAGAGCATTTAAAAATGCAGGGTCCTGTGAACTGGTTAAATGCAGGATGCCTATGAGAACAAGCTCTTAAAATTGCAAATTGGACATTTGCTTTTAATACAGTCTTTATAGACACCCAATTCTGTTTTAAGAAATAAAGAGACTTTTATGCACAGAGGAAGAAGTTAATGATAAGTGCACTTGAACTAGTTCAAAGTTGTTGCTCTGCTTTAGCTGGGACCCGCTTCCCTGGAGCATGACTGCTACTGTGCGGTTTGCAATCAAGTCAGCTTTGAACTGTTTATATAAGCTGATTGCTACTAGAAACATTAGAAATTCACAGGAAGGTCTATGCAAGGTACAAGAGAGAAGGACGCTGAGTTGTGTTAGTGGTTCTTGCAAGGTTTCAGGCAGAGAAAGGGCATTGTTAGTTGAAGTCCTGAATTGTAGAAATAATTTGCAACTCTCAAACCCCCAGGTGCCTGATTTAGTGGCTGACCACTGTCCTAAAGGGAACAAAGGGTAAGCGGGAGCGGGTAAGGGTAAGGGCTAGGAGTTATATATAGACTTTATGGTTAGGAATCTACCACCAGCATACATTTTTCCTACACTGAAGTAGGAGAAGCTGCTATAGCAGGCAACCCTGCAGGAGCCATAGAAGCTGGCTTGGATAATAAGAAGCACTTGGTCGCTCCTCTGACCTACTGTCTTCTTTTCTACCATCCTTCTGACATCTCATCTCATCTCCAGTAGGTGCTTCTCCCACCTTCACACACATATTCACATGTCTACTAAAACAAAACCACTCACACATTACACAGGGTGATGAAGAAGCGTGAGGGTGAAAATTCGAAGTGCTTCTTTTCACTTAATAATTTACACTTAGATCAATAGGAGCTTTGGTACCTCTCAGTGAGCTGACACTGGGAACGTAATTTCCAGCAGTACAGTCTTTACAAAGAATGGCATTTCATTATTACAGTGAATTACTTACTAGCACAGCATCCACCATCACCCCCTTAAAAAGTTCCGCTACTGTGAGGGAGCCATAGAAGCTGGCTTGGATAATAAGAAGCACTTGGTCAATCCTTGTGGGAGAAAGATCAGCAACTTTTGGTAAAGATTGGCTGGGTAATTTGAGATCTGACCTTAAAGTAGAGGGACTTCCTGAATTCCCTTGTTGATATAGCTAATCAAGACTGAGGAATAAAAAAGAGGCAATCTGTTGCCTTCTGGGAGCAAGATGGAATAACAGAACTCAAACTAGGGTGACTGGGGTGGATGTGGGGTTGGAGGGCAGTGCATCTGTGAGGAAATGTAGTGTGAGGAGACCTCCAAGGGAATGAGGCTGGGTGGGTGGGCTCAGATGTTAATGATGTAGTAAGTAGAGAGGGAAGCAGGCTGAAAAGGTAGCATGCCACCAACTTGAACCCTAAGTCCAAATTATTTTGAAGAAAGAAGAAAGGAGAATCTGGACTGAATGAGGAGGTGAGTTGAGTGTCAGGAGGGGACCCCTTAGCCATAAGTCATTATTATATTTTGAATGTACATGTGTACTTCTGAAAGGCAGTTATGTAATTGATTTGTTAGCTCTTGAAAAGTTGTAACAGGACGAAGGATCTTGTTGCATTGCATTCAAAAAGAATGGAGCATAGGGTGGTAGTTTCTCATGAGAAAGCAGTTTTATCAATGTAAAATCCTTTTGCTAGCTCATCCAGAAAATCCAACCTCAAATCTCTATTATTCCTCAAGGATTTAGAGTTGAATGTTTATTTCTTTTGACTGTGTGAGTGCTGAAAGTGTCTCAAAGACATTCAAATCATGTGGGTTACACCTCCTAGGCACATAAAAATGGATATGTCTGATTAAAAATAAGCCTTATGTAAGTGGACCCTCCAACCCCACAACCACCCCAGTCACCCTAGTTTGAGTTCTGTTATTCCATCTTGCTCCCAGAAGGCAACAGATTGCCTCTTTTTTATTCTTCAATCTTGATTAGCTATATCAACAAGGGAATTCAGGAAGTCCCTCTACTTTAAGGTCAGATCTCAAATTAGTGGAACTTTTTAAAGGGGTGATGGTGGAATCTTTGTTAGTAAGTAATTCATTGTAATAATGAAATGCCATTCTTTGTAAAGTCTGTACTGCTGGAAATTACATTCCCAGTCTTAGTTCATTGAGAGGTACCAAGGCTCCTATTGATCCGAACATAAATTATTAAGTGAAAAGAAGCACTTCAAATTTTCACCCTCACCTTCCTCATCCTGTGTAATGTGTGAGTGGTTTTGTTTTAGTAGACATGTGAATATGTGTGTGAAAGTGGGAGAAGCACCTACTGGAGATGAGATGAGATGTCAGAGGATGGTAGAAAAGAAGACAGTAGGTCAAAGCATAGGCATCTTCAAGATTCTTAATTAAACTATAAATTATCAGTGAAGAGAGCATGCAAAAGAAATATAAATGGTGTGGGTATTTCCATCACTCCTGTCTTTCAATGAGCAACATAGTCTTTTATTTATGTATTTATCCATGTATTTACCCATTCATAAATGCATACCTGCCTCTCAGAGACATTTGAGTAAGCCTAAATATGTTCTACTCCAGTCCTCTCTTCTTCATTTAGTCAACAAATAGTCATTCATGTACTCATGAAAATATAATTTTGAATAAGGCAGGCAAGTAGAGGGTGGCAAGGCCACATTGTAGATAAGGCCCTTATGTGAAGTATGCCCAGGATCCCCAATGCAAAGGCAGTTCCCAACCTGTCTATCCCTTAATTCCAGAGGGGAGGGAGGTGAGAAGATGTGCTCGCATGTCTTAACATGTGTTCTCACTAGGGAGGGGGGCAGATCCTTCTGTGTTTCAGCTGCTCCTTGACCTGTGGACTGGCTCTCCCAGTTCCAACTTGCATGGTGTTTGAGTCAGAGATCACCTTCTAAGATCTTCCAAACCCATTTTCACCAGCTGGTTTTTAATGCTATAACTACCAAGCTATTCCATTATCCCTTGATCAGTGGTTTTTAATCTTTCCCTTTTTCTAACAGCCCAAATTAGAAATAATGTGGAAAAACTTAGGCAACACAAGTGCAGAGAAAATAAATAAGACTGATTCAAACCCTTGATTCCTAAACAAAATCTGATGGTTGGGTCTCTGACTTGGGTCAGTGCCTTCCTCCCGGACATGTGACACTCTCTGGCCAAGGAGGGACCACTGAGGGTGTCCAAGAGACACAGGATTTCCCTCCATCACTCAGCCTGGCCTAGAAGGCATTTGGCAGAGAAGGTGTAGGAGATTGTCCCGAGCTTGAAGACAGCTGTGAATGAGTCAGAAGGAACTTAAGGCCAGTCCAGGGCCCCAGAGCCATATTGACCATATTTTTCAAGCTTTAAAGTCAAAACACATGGTCTGACACATGGGTTACAATAGGACAGAAAATCTGGAATTAGAAAAGTCAGAGTGTTGTAACTGAGTCTAAAATGGGATTCGGAGGTTCGCTGTTGGCTGAACTAATGGTCCAACTGATGGTCTAGCCCCACGCCCTGCACAGACAGGGCTCTGTTGGCTGGTGATATAAGTTACCTTGGGATGGGAGAGAGAGACTAAAAGATGCCAGAGAGTCTGTCCCTCATGGGGCTCCCCCACCCAAGCCAACAAGGGGCTTAGAAAGAGTCAAAGGAGTATGAGGAGTACTGAGGAAGTCAGGGACACTGGTATAAGCCAAGCTACTTGGGCCTAGGGGACAGCACATGAAGGATGAAACTCTCACTGTGTTTGGAAACCAGCATTGGGATTTTGCATCTCAGAGGCTGGTGACTTTCGATGCTCCATGAGATAACGCCTCTCTCTTACCCCCAAATGTCAGCATTCTCCAAGAGGCATGCTCAGCAGTGGCTGGAGCATGGGACTCAGTAGACAAGTTAGGAATGGAAAGTCTTATATGGGGAAAGAGGCAGATAGAGGAACTCTAGGTCACTGATGTTTATGAGGCTTACTCATGAAGTCCAGCTGCATTACAGAAACAATAGGCGACCACATCGCCTCAGGGGATGTTTTCTTCCAACGCAAAATTGGGTCATATTGTGGGAGACACAGTTGGATAATAGGATAGATGATCTAAATTCAGGACCGTTTTAGAAAAATTGCCAAAGCAATATCAGATTAACTTGACTGAAGGTTTCATTTGATTAGATCCCTAAACTCTGGGTCTGTGTGCTTATCCGTCTAGTAGATTGTCTAAGCAGAATAGGATCTCACGGTCAGCTTTATAAAAGCAGCAGAAACATCGCCAGCCAGCCTCTGGCTTTGGATTTTTTGTGATCTAACATTTTAAGGAGGTTGTGTCAGTGAGACCTATTTAGAATACAAATGATGGCTTAAACTCTCTTAAAGGCTTTAAGAATATATTTTAATCATTGAATCTCCCCCTAAGCCCAGCAGAGTTATTCATGAATAAATTGTTGTGCCTTTGAGTCAACAGGAATTGGACAGACTTACTGAATTAATGAACCTTTCTCTTCTTCTGGTCCTTCTCATGGCTGTGGCAATGTGCATTTCTACAAGCTTTGTGAAATGCAGATGGAGAATAATTTCCCCCAAATTGATCTGTTCTACATCATTAAATTTCAGCTATTTGCATTTTGATGCCAGAATCAAATTTAGCTTATTATGATTGTTGTGGAAAATAATTATAATCCTTTAATTGTCATGGCACTTGACAATCTTTAAAAATTCACAAATGTTGCTTAATTCCATCCTCACTATAACATGGAGGACTAAGCAGAGTAGCAAATGTTCTTCCAATCCCCAACTGTCCCTCTTTTCCAGATGGTAAATGGAGACCCTTAAAGGCGAGGTGACTTGCTGTGGCTCTACAGCGTGGAAGCAGGAATAGCATAGAGAGGCTCTGTCAGGCCTGAGGCCTGGTCTCCTCAACTCCTCAAAGTCTGCTGAATGAGTCTGCTCACCTTTACCTGGCAGGCTTACTATGTGTGTGTGTGCGTCGGGGGGGTGTCTAGGTTGCCAGCACAGCATCTAACACTAGGTGGGCGCTTGGTCATTCCCTCACTCCCTTCATCTGCAAGCCAGCACAGATGTCATCTGGAGGTGGTCCTGTCCACCAGGGCTAGGGTGTAAGAGTGCAAAGATTTCCTCTCAGCCAGCTTGGAGTCTCAGGGGTCAGCAGTCATACCACACATGCACATGTGTGCACACGCATGCCAACATGCACACATATGCATGTGCCAGCAGAAGAGTACTTCTGTGAATTTCAAATCTCCAGCAGGTTAGGAGGAAGATCCTTCTTCCCCATCTGCTACTGTTCTGGTATCTAAAATCAGCTCCATAAATACTCCCCCTACCACATATACATTCATGGCAACCTACTCTTCAGATCTAAACAGCACTACCCTTCCAAGTCTTTGCTTTCATTGCCAGTAGGTCTTGTACTTGTTTGACTTATGCACCGTCCTAGCCCTCCCCCAGGCCCAAAGCCACTTCTAAGTGAGTCTTCACTCCCTATCCAGTCGGCCTTTGTCCAGAAGTTTGGTAGAAGGTCTAACAATAGCCTGGGATAGTCTCTGGAGCTCACACTCCCTCGGCAAAGTGGAGGGATGGGCAGGGCTCATAGGATGTTACGTGTGACCTCTTCTACTTGGAGACCATCTTGGACACCAGGATTGGAAACACCTTTGCTGCCACCTGGTCCAACCCCTTCTTTCATAGGAGGGTTCCAGGCATCCTTCTTACTGGAGAGAGATGTTTTCATTCATTTGTGGCAGGGCATTTATCCTTCACAGGCTCCTCAGAGTCAGTGGTCCCCCACCTGGTTTCAACAAGGAGTCACATTCAGTTGCAAGTAACAGAAGACTCCACTGGAGCCATTTTAATAAGTAGCCAGGAAGCAATTGTTTGGAGGCCCAGCTGATGGCTCAAGGAAGTGAGGGCTGACGTCGGTGTGATTGTCTCCGCCTTTTCCTCACACAGTTACCTCATAGTCTCAAAAGGACCATGGTGCTTCCAAGTGTGCATCTGTATACCAGCCGGAAAGACGGAAAGAAGAATGGACAATGCCAGCAAACTTGTCCTATCTCCTTGTCTTGTGCTGTGACTCAGCTGAAGGACTTCTCTGGCTTTGGGGACCTGCTCTGCCTGTGCTTGGGGCTGGCCAGAGACACTCATGATGGCACCTGACCAACGCTCAGGGGCAGCCCTCAACCAATCATTAACTGATGGGAGTCGGTGGGCCAGTGCCTCAGCTCCCTTGCCCCTGGACGTGGTGATGGATAATTGCAGGATGCTTGTTCTGCCCTGTCTGCAAGAGTTCCAGTGGGATCAAGCGCCCACTTTGCCCACTGACTTGATGATACATCTTTCATTGGTTTACTTTCCTTCCTTGCCAACTGGCCCACTGATTCATTTCCCAGTGAAACTACTCGCACTGCAGCCATTCTCTCAAGTGTGCTTCTGCAGGGAAAACCAAACAAAGATGATGGGGATTCCCATGGTCAAAGATTAAGCAAATTTTCTAGGGTGGCTAGTTAATAAATGGGCAACCAGGATTTGAATCTCGGGCTTACGGATTCACTGCCTGTCTTAACTCCTTCCCTGAACTGTATGTCTGACAACCCCTAGTGTCCGCAGGGAACTCCAGCAAGCAGGGCCCAGCTTCAAGTGGGGAGCTGCGGGTGTGGGAGTTGGGTCAGGGAGGATTCAGCTGCCCTCGGCCTCCCTCAAGTATCAGCAGCTGCAAGAGCAGCTGGGGGATAGACTGATAACTCAGTTTTGAATTCTTCACAGTGAGCTCAAGGCTCCTGCAAGCTGCCAAAGGAGAGGTCAGGCCCTCCCTGGAGGCTGTTTCTTCTCTTCTGGGGATATAGTGCACACAGCGTGCAGTCCTACCTCAGCCTTCCACCCAGATCCCCCCTGGAAGGGGACAGAGCTGTTTCGGTTTCCCACGGCTCTCCTTGGAGATGCGCTATCAGGGAAGGTTGACAGAGCACACTTCACGCTGCTTCCCAGGGGCAGTAAGTCCCACCTGGCAGAGCTTCTTCTAGGGCTGAAGGAACAGTACAGGCTGACCCCAGGCGTACTCTCCTTGCCCAGCTGGCCTGCAGAGATGCAGCCCCGGAGACTCGGGACAAAGATTCGCAGGGTTGGGGAGGAGGCGGATGGCACTTGCTACTCGCCAGAGGCCACCTCTAGACTCGGAACAGTAGAGGTCACTCCGTCCCACAGACATGGGGCAGAGGCTCCTCTGTGTGCCTGAGGGGCCTAGATCTCTCCTTTCCCAGACTCAGCCCCATTGGACAAATGAGCCAGGGAGCTCTGAGCTCCTGGCCTGTTTGAAAGAGGAGACAGGAACTTGTCAGGCACTAGATCCCCCCAGATCTGCAGAGCCAGGAGTCGCCCTTCACAGTGTTATATAGATTTCAAAAAAGGATTTGGGGCAGAGCCAATGGGTTAGTGGAAATAGCTCAGGACATTGGGATCCAGTCCAGCTCTGCTCTCCCCTAAGGGTCTTTGGGAAAGGGAGATAATAGTGATGAGCTTGCACCTTGAGGTTATGGTAAGGATTAGATGAAGTCACCTTTATGCAACTGCTAAGTGCATATCTGGTTCTAAGCAAACAGGGAAGCTCTCAATACTAATGATGGCTAGGAAAATGTAGAGCAGCAAGCACAGTTGAGCCCATTTGTGTACTAATGCACTAAGTGAGATGTACTAATAGGATGTTTATCAAAAAGGTTTATAGCAGTTATATCTGAGTAATGGGATTTGGGGGTGATTTTTTACTTTATCTGTGTGTTCTTTAAATGTTTCTTTATAATGCATGTGCACATAAGAAAAATTGCCAACTGTAACTTCAACAGGTTCCAGTAAAGGCTGGATCCTTGATGCTCTTAAGTGTGGAAGTTTTGGGAGTAGCTGAATTACTCTTTATAGCAGGAGAAGAATTTGGGTTCTCAGAGCAACCTGAGAGGCAGGGTGGGAATGGGAAGACATGAAGGAGTTGGGAGAGAGGCAAGCTGACAGGAGCCCATGTGGTTGGCGACGTGGCCTTAGATTTTCCATGAAGTCTACTCCTTCCTTGAATGCTTGGTCTGAGTGATTTTTGTTGTGGAAACTGAATTTAGGGCCAGATTTCACCAAAGCATAGGTGTGGCAACATGAGAACATATGACCCATAGGCATAATCCATTTTGTTCCTCCAGGAACTAGCAGAAATCTTGAGAAGCCTCTGGCAGACAGTTGCTCCAAGCTGGAGCAGAGTTGCCTGGTTATCCATTGTGCCTCACAAACTGTACCTACACATGGTGCAAAGTTGCAACAATCATTTATTCTCTCTCATGGCACTGGGGGTTGAGTGGACTCTGCAGAAGGTTCTTGTTTGGGTTAAGGTGGGGGGGGGTCTCCTACTCTGTACAGGTGCATTTAGAAATGGCGTTGCAGCTATGGTTGTGATGAGGGCTCGCCACTCATGTCTGGTGCCTGGGCTGGAGAGGCCCAGTCAGTTGGGACTGGAATAGCAGGCGTTCTTGAGAATTTCTCTCTCTTCGTGGTCTCTCCGGTGGTGTTTCCAGCTGGGCCTCTGCTTACAAATCTGTTGATGGCGCCAAAGTCATGTGTCTGTGGGAGTGTGAGATGGGTGGAAGCTGTATTGTCTCTCCCACCCCACTTTGGAAGTCACACAGTCACTCCATTGCATCTTATTAGTCAAAGCAGCTGAAAGGCTTATCCAGGTCCGGAGGAGATGACACAGGCGCCATCTCTTACGGAGGAGTCACAGGTTCTGGAATGAGCATGTGAGTTTGAAAATATGGTTTTGTCCATTTTTCAAAAATACAATCTACTGTAAGACATTTCACAGATGTTGAGGGGCAGGGCGATCCCCAGCTGACGTCTGAGTTATAATCAGAAAAAAACAAAATCATCTTCTTTCTTTTTAGAAAGACAATATTAATAGAAGTAGACTTCAAATTAAATCTAAGACTATTGAGAAGAGCATGGATGATGAATAGGACTTTCAGTGTAGCAGATTTATTGGAATTGGCTGTGAAGCTCATAATGAAAATGAAGGAGCCAGAAAGAAAAATGTTACTCTCTTGTTCAAAACTCTTTCTGGATGGAGCGAGCAGTGCTGGAAATTGAATGGGGAAAGCCTGAAAGAGGGCCGAGGCTCAGAGGGTCAGACCGTGGCCGTCAGCAGGGGTGCAGGGAGGAGCATGAGCAGGATTGCCGAGGTGAAGTGCTTAGGACAGAGCCTAGGGTGGGGACAGGGAGGGAGGCGTGGAGGGGCTCCAACCTCGGCACAGCAGGCACCTACTTTTTCTACATGTGAGCTCCCTGGGGTGGGGTGGTATGTCTGGGGCCATGACCTCAGGGCTTGGGCATCTGCTACCCTGCTCTGGGCTAAGGGCCTATGGAGCTCAACCTCTTTCATCCCTGAAGACCCAGACTCCAACCTCAGCGACCATCTCCTGCCAGTGAAGGTCCTTTCCTCCCTCTCTTGCGTTGCGCTTGCCAGTGACTCTGTTCAAGTCCCTCGTGCCTGACTTTGAGTCTCTGATCCGCACCTAGAGGAGCCTTAGCGTCAGTCAGGCTGGAAAGCGGCTCTCTCTCACTGGCCAACCTAGTGGGTGTACTTTGGCTTCGCGTTGGGAATTCTGAGGTTGTGTTTGGGCTCAGAGGGAAGCAATGCCCAAATCAATTGGCAGTGGAAGGTAGAATGGTGTTGATACAAGTTTGGAAACCATTCCTGACTGTTTGAGTTTGGGGCATTAAGACACTTCTCAAAGCAGCTGGCCGTCTAACTTTTCCTCCAGGTTATCAGAACCACCATTCCACAGCCTCTGGTACCCACCCTGCCTTCAGTACATCACACCCACGTCACCTGCTCCCTCTTCTACTCATCTCAGTTGATGGCATTTGGTTCTGATTTCTCTCTAAGTTGTCCCCTCAATCTTCTGTAGCTAACTGTACAGCTAACTGTAGCTTGATAATATAAGCCTTGCAAAGACTTTAGAGATCATCTAATTCTACTCCTTTCTTTTACGAATGAGGAAACTGAGGTCTAAGGAGGGGAAAGAAATGTTGCCTACCAGTCGCAGCACTGAATAACTTCCCAAATAGAGCTTGCAAAAGGGGCCTGCTTAGGGCATCATATAAACTGCCTTCCCCATTCCCAACATCCCCCCGCCAGCCCCCTTCCTTGCAGCAGCCAGGGGATGTTGAAGATCTTGCCAAGAGTGTCAACCAGGAACGTGTCTTTTTTCCTGAAATACATTGTGGATCAGCGGGCAGGCCCCTTAAGACCCCAGCGATGCAGCTTGTTCGGAGCCCAGCACACAGTAACCCAGAAACATATGTGGTGAGCAATAACAGTCATAAATTTTATGAGATTATGTGTTCCTAATGTGAGATTTCAGGCTGATCTGTTTGTTGAGCTATGCCAAGCTTCAGCATGATTCAATCAAGTTTTGCTTAATCTTCCCTTATTTACTCTGGGTGAGGGTGAGTCACAGAGCATGTCTCTAGTCCAGTATGCTGAACTAATTTACCCCAAGGATTTTGATGGATTGGTGATTTGTTTTCTCTGAATGTCCAGCGTTTATTTACTTATATTATTAGATGGGGTGTGGATTATGTACAGTGAGTATCTGTAGCTACGCTGAGGACAATGACCTTGCTAGAGAATCCACTAGGGACAGAGGTGTTCACGGTTTCTTGTGAGTCCAGCCAATGATACCGAATGTTTGTCACTTGTACATCAACACATGAGATTTAACCCTGTGTCTCTTTATCACAGAGAAAGGCATTTTGGCCAACTCCCTGACCGCAGGCCATGTGGAATGAAGGGGAAATATTGCCATCTCATTCAAAGATGTAAAAGCCTGGAAAATTTGCCCCAGGCTAGGAGTGACTCCAACTGCCAAGCAGCTTCATCTCCCAGAGTCCAACTTTTTTGCAGCCTCTGGGGATATGGGAACATAGGGATGGAATTTGGGAGCTGTGCCCTCAATGGCTTTTTCTCAGCACTCCCAGGGGATGTCATGCCCCCTAGTATGGAGAGCGGTGAGGACTGGTCCATATCCCAGGAGTGACAGTTTGGGGACCTCCTGGATTCCATGGAGCAAGGGGGGTAGGGGAGAGTTTTATGCCCTTCCAGGCTTGGAGCAATGGTGAAAAGAGTTTCCCTTCCTTCCAGTTTGGTCAGGGGACTGGCTGGGTTTGCCCAGGACTAAGGGGCCTCCCAGGTGATAAAACTTAGGAAGTTCCAAATAAACCCAGACAAGTTGGTCAACCTAACTTGGTGCCCCTTGACTTTGGCAAGTCAGGTCTTAAGACATAGGCAAGTCTTTGGATCAGGATGGGAGGATAACTTCCTTTCCCACGCAGCTGCTGTGGGGCTCTGGGAAGAAGCATTCTCTATCCATCTCCATAGTGTGAGAGTGAACCATCCATGATGGCCTCTACCCTCTGCTGATGGGGTGCCAGCAGGCTTTTCTGGCAGCTGTGTAGCATTACAGATCCTTAGCCTACCCTCAGGATAGAAGAGTTCACAGTCTGTGTGGGAGACAGAGTAGAAGAGGTGTCATTGAGATATGGTGTGACCCAACTGAGGGATCAGATTTGAGGCTGGATTTCAATATGCTGAAACCCCGATGTTCTGGAGCAAACTAGTTTCAAGCTGGTAGCAGGTTTTGGGTTTCCTGCTTGGGGGAAAATTCTTGGTTTTTCTTTTTCTTTATAGGGGTGAAAATTCCAAGCACTATTGGTGAAACTTTGATTATAAGGGTAATAGCCATATTCTCTTGTACCCTGATGAAGAATATGGGCTCTGGAAATAGAGTGTTGGAGACAAAGAATAAAGTCCTAGCTAGCATTCCACTTGACCGTGGGTAATTAATACAACCTCTGTGGGCCTTAGTCTCTAATCTATAAAATGGGCAACCTAACAGGATGACTGTAAGGATTAGACTAAATAGTATACTCAAAGAACTTAAATGATGGCTGGCACAGAGTAATTACTCAAAAAAATTTATGGAACTAGAACAAAATGACTGAGCTGAACATGTTCAAGTGCTTTATAAGTCCGCACACACACAAGGAGGTTTTGCTTGTGACAGATTGCACACTGGTGGGAAGCAGTGCTCTAGGGACCGTGGTGGCCTGTCACCTCAGCCAGCTCTTCTGGCTGCATCTGTGCTTCTCTCTTGCGGCACGGTCATTGCCTCCCAGGCTGCTGTGGAAAAACTGCACTTCCTGCTCTGAGTGTGGACCTATGCCAGGGCTACGAAGTCTGACAGTTTTAATGAAGGCCTGGGATTAACAAAAAAGTCCACACAGAAAATATCAGTGACCACCAGCCAACAGACAGGAAAATTCTAGTATCTCAATGGCAAAGGCCTTTCCGCAAGGTCCTTCACGGTTGATCTCACTGCCTTCTAAGCTGCAAGACAGGTTCATCTCCCAGAGGATGGTTTCCACCTGAGTCCAGACTCCAGCAGCCTCTTGAGGCTCCAGCAGGAGGAAACTCGCATGCTTTCATGCCCTCTCCCTGTCAACACAAGCTACATCACCTTTTGGGATACTTCCTTAGGGCAATGTGTTGACTTTCAGCTCCTGTATTATTTTGCAACTAGCATTAATTTTACATGAAACATCTTGCTGAATTAGTCCTGAGAAAATAAATTTAACAGTGGATGTTTTGAGAGCATACCTTTGGCTTGCATGCTACACAACTTTTCTAAAAAGAATTGCTTAGAGATGCTAATTGAGTTTTTAGTACCATAATGGCATAAACTCAACTCCTCCATCCTGCCTTTGACAATGTTTCAAATTTATGTTTGGTCAATGTGTTTTTAATACACAACATTTTACTGAAGCTGAAAAGCAGTTGTATAGATCCTGGATGGTATAAAAGAATTCAGTAGTGTCAAAAGAGATATTTGCCACACCATTCATAGTTAAGGAATAGAAAATGCCCTACAATTACCTTAGAATCATCTGTTTCTATCTGTCCTTGAATTTTCCCATGCATATTTACGGTATTGTGATATCCATGTTCCCTCAAATTACTTAATTCTTAATTGCTTTTGTAAATGGTCTAACACTGTTTATAATCCTTCTCCAGTTGTGTTATCTACTGGGTAAAAAAAATCCCCAAACATGTTTACATAAGAAATATTTGCATTTTGGAAATCCGCAAGTATAACAAAAATTGTCTATTATATGCTCATCAAGGGTTGTGTCTCAAATATACAAGATTTGTAGCCAAAAACGTAACAAGTGATATTTAGCTCTTCTTACTTATTCAGACTGATCTCATTCATTGTATCTGCACAATTCTCATTATTTTGTGTTGTATTTCATACCCTAGATAGGTGCCATGTTATTTGTTAATATTTAGATTATACATAAACATTCTGCCATGATATTATCAGATTTTGCCCTGACTTCTGCCAAATGGATAAAATTCTCATTATCATCTTCGTACTCAAAGTTTCTTGGACCTCTGAACACTAGTCCTTACTTGCCAAAAATTAAACCATGTATAATCTGTATTCGACAACAGCACAATTTTTCCCCTCATTTTTGCAATTTATTTGCAGCATTTAGCATTTTTTTTAAATCAGACTTTTTAAATTTCGATTTTTCAATAGTGTACTAGTCAGACTGGGTCAGGGAATGCTTTAGGAACAAACAACACCAAGACGGCCGTGGCTTGATGCAGCGCAAGCGACTTCACCTTCTTGTGAAATCACTGCAGGTCTGAGTGACTTCTGGGGCACCTGCCCCCATGGGGTGACTGAGCCAGGAAGACAGAGATGCCCCCACCCTGTGGCTTCATCCTCAGCGACACATGGCCTCTCAGTCAGTGTGGCAAGAGAAATGTGGTGGAGAACTTAAATCGAAAAAGCGTCAGCTCCAGAATGACAGGATCGCTGCTGTTTACCACCCATTGGCCAGCCCTAGGTGTGTGGCCTTCTGCAAGGGAAGCAGGACGAGTAACTGCTCACTTGCCTGGAAGCAGAAACCAAGTATGAGTGAGCATCAGACTTCGCTGCCATGATAACTTAATCTTTGTTGTTGTACACTTCATTTTATTCATGTTTACAAAGAATATGTGATAAATGCTGCCATGCCAGACTTTGCACCCATTTCTCATTCTCCATGCTTAACTATCCCCAAAGAATTAGCAAAGAAATTACTAAAGAAAAATACAGAAAGAATAAAGTAACCACAACCAAGTGATCTCCACCACATATACACACTCTGGAAGAATTTTTGTGTAATATGTTTATGAAAACTTCCCATATCTAATGTCTTTTGGGAAGTTAAAGTTTCCTATTTGGGGAGAAACAGTGTTTAAGCAGTATATCCTCATATGTAACATTCAAGTTATATGGTCTCTGGCTCCAACAACAGCTGCTCTGTGAGACCTCCAGCCCCTTCATATTTTTCCTAAATATTTCTGGGCATCCCTGGCAATCTTTTAAAGAGTGCTTCTCCAGCTGATCCCAGAGGAATCCCTTTATTCCATTTTCTTCCTGCTTTGGCGACTCCATTACTGCTGAATGCTCAGACAACAGCAATGTCTTCAAAGACACAACTGGTCCCACTAATAAGCCTATAGTTTCCTGTCACTATCTGTTGGCTAGCTGGTATCTTCAAATGTTGTGCTTACAATATCACAACAAATGGTAGAAAAATACAGGTTAGTGCTCAGTCTCTGCATTAGTTTGTTAGTACTATGTAATAAATTACCCCCAAAATTCAGTGGCCTAAAACAATAAGCATCTCTTTCCTCCATGATTATATAAGTTGATAATTTAGGCTAGAATTATGTGGGCAATTTTTCTGGTCTTGACTGACTTCCTCCTGTGTCTATAGCCAGGAATGGATCAACTTTGCTGATCTTGACTGGGCTCTTTCACACATCTGGGATAAGACTCTTACCCTCCATGGCTGTCAGACTCATTCACACAGATGAGGAAGGAGAACCAAGAGAAATTGCAGAAGTGCGTTATGCCCATTGAGCCTGTGCTCAGTTCTGGCAGGCAAAAGAAAGCTTTAGGACGAGCCCAGCATCGGGGAGATGGGAAATAGACTCCACTTCTTGCTGAAGGAGCTACAAAGTCACATTGCGAAGGGTATGGATCCAGGGAGAAGGAAGTGACTTCTGCCTGATTTGCAACACTCTACTCGTGCCCTCTTGGAACTGAGGAGTGAGTCCATGTCCTTGGCTAAAGGACATCTGAACAACAGGCTCATATTCACTCAGAATCACCTCTGGTCCCAGTGCTGGTCTTCTGACCTTGACCATGTTCAGACATTTCTAGTACCCCGGAAGTGGCACAGTCTCAGCTGAAGCTGAGCCCTAGGAATGAAGCTGAGCCCTGCCTGTGGTTGTTAAAGTTCCCTGGGAAATGGGGGAAGAAGTTTTTCAGAGGCATCCTGAATAGCTGTCTCCCTCCTAGCCTCCTGCTTGTTGGTGTCACGTCCCCAGGACTGTCAAAGTCAAGTCTCACTTGGCTGGACTCCCCATCCAGAAGGAGATGGTTGCAGTCTTTGCCCAGAGTGTGACTGAGGAAGGGAGGGAGGGAAGAAGAGAGGCTATCCCAGGGATCAAGGTCATTCTCTTCTTAGGGATCTAGGTCATTCTCTTCTCTTCGCCTTTTGAACTGAAAAGGGGAGCCCCAGAGTGTAGATGAATAATAGGAAAGAGTTGTGACAATCATCCTCACATGTGTCACCTGAGGCCATTTTCTGTCTCAGCTCTCCGCGCCAAGCCAAGAGGAGATACTTGGGTTCATGGACAAAAGTAAGAGTGAAGAATCCAACAAGTAGACAAGTTCAGGAGGTGAGTCCCTATTCCACATCAGATTGGAATGATTAGGAACATTCTCTATGCTTCCTCAAGTGGCATCAAGTCTCCCACGTCTCTACAGGTTCCTGTATCCCAGAGGGATGGGTTATTCTGAGAGAAGAGTGCTTGGTATTCCTGGAGCATGTGGTCCCAGGACCTTAGAAATATACAGGTTCCCAGGATCTTGGAAATATAGTCCTAAGCTTGGTATTCCTGGCGCCTGGGGTCCCAGAGGATGCTTACAATTCTCCAGGACAGTTTCTAAATAGTCTGCATCCTCAGTATACTCTTAGAAGAAAAGATGTAAAACAATTCATCTCTGATTGAGCAGGAGGGGTGCCCAAAGAATTCTCAAGCCAACCTGTCCTGGCTAGATGCCAGCTTTCTTTTCTGTGGAGGAAGCTCATGCTACCTTTTCTTCCTTACTCACATGGAGTGTTTTTTAGGATTAAATATGGAAACAGGTGTGAAAACAGCTTTGGGAATATGAAGCATTCCACAAATACAGCATTTTCTCATTTATACCTTGACTGCTTCCAAACAGAATTTGAGGCAATTCGTAAGATTAATGTGCTGAAAATAAGTCCCCAAACTACTATCACAGAACAGCAAGAAAAAACCAAGTAATAAAAAGCATAGGTATGAGGAAAAAGTATATCAAAACCCAGGCTAAGGAAGGTTTCTTCTCCTGAGCATAAAGTTTAGCTCTTGGTGGATAAAGGAATAGACAGGTAGATATGGAGATCAATGTTTACCTCCTCGGTGCTGGATACAACAGCTTGATTATGTGAGTCAAATAATTTTTTTCTGAGCTCTTCAATAACCAAGGTAAAAGAGGGGAATTCATAAGTCTGAGTAAAATGAGTCTGAATAAATTTTTTTCTGATCTGAGATTTAAGATGAGTCTATGTAAGGAATTTTGAAGAGTATCCTCTAAAGCAGTGTGTTTAAGTACCCAGTTAGATGGAGTAAGCAAATTCTGCCCTGTCTCTTCCAGTGAAATGCAACTACAGTACCTGGAGAGAATTCATGGGATGCTAAGGACACTGAAAAGTAAATAATGGTAAGCAATTTGAGGAAGGAACTAGAATCTGATGCTTCATTGAATTAGCGGTGAGTTTACCTCTTCTCCTCCAGTCCTCTCACAGCTTGGACTTAAAGGTAAGTGCAATTGTGGGAAGTGTAAATTGAGTGGACACAAGATCAAACACTAAAAGATAGACCCTGCCCAGCAACCAGTCCAGCCAGTAGAGGTTGCTTGTATGGACAAATCAGATAGCAATGCCAAAACTTTTTGAAAATTGAATTGTCTTTTGAACTACAACCCAAGACAACAGATTAGAACTGGAGGCCTCAACTTAATCAGGTTCATTGCCTGCTGTGACAAAAATAGCAACATTCTCCATAAGCTTTAAATAAGACCAAAAGTCTCATAGCATAATAATCAAAATGTACAGAACACAATTCAAAATTACTTGGCACATGAAGAAACAGACAAATGTCAACTTGCATGGGAAAGCACCACCAATACAAGCCAATCCTTCGATGACCCAGATGTTGGAATTTTCTGACAAAGGCTTTAGAGTAGGTTTCATAAAATAATCTAAGGACAAATTCTCTCTCACTTTGCTATAGTGGTTTTATTTTATTTTTTTCTATTATTTAGTAAACTTTCTAATTTAAAAAAGTTATTGGTATCAACCTAAGAAATGAATGTGAGTATTTAATGAAAAATCAAGTACTGAGCTTCAATTTCTTAAAAAAGTTGATGGTTAACGTGTAATTTAAATAAACTGTTATTGATATGGAGTTTGTGGTTATATCACTAGTCATGAAAGCAGAAGACACATCTGCTAAAGTAGCATTGGCCTTTACTGCTTATCAGGCTATTGAATCAGCTCCAGATTCATTCTTTTTGCCTGTTCTGTGATAATGGATGTGGGCCTTGTAAATAATTTCCTTTTGTCAGCTGGCATGATGGTATGCTTTTGAAGGATTAAATTCTTTCGACATGAATGGAAAGATAGAAAGTCTCAGTATAGAAATATAAGATATGAAGAAGAAACAAATGGGAATTTTAGAACTAAAAAATATCATCATCGTCATCATCATCATAACTGAAATAAAAACTCAATGGAAGTGTCCAACAACACAATGGAAGTGATAGAGGAAAGAGTCAGTGGACATAAAGATACATCAATAGTAATTACATTCATGTATGTAAACATTGCAGTAGGATCTGTGGTGAAGGGAAGAACAAATAAACTCCTGTGGTCAAGAATCCTTCATGTTGGGAAGACCGTTGTGCCCAGAAATGTTTGAAAATGCCATGCAGAGGTTATTGATATCTGGCTTTGAGAAGAAGAGGAAACAATTATCATGGGCTGAAGTGGTTAGAAAGTGCTGCATGAAGAGAAGGTGAAACAGACTGGAGGTGAGACATCCATAAACAGACAAGAAAGAGGATGCTCTGGGTAGGGAATTACATGAACAAAGGAAAAACTCTAGTAGACTTGAAGGAATCCTGTTGCTTACACATAGGAGATAGCGTATATGGTTTATAATGTACTCCCACCTTTATCAGCTCCTCTTTTCACAATTACCCCGTGAAGTGGTATATTATGATGTACCTACTTCACTGATGGTTCTGAGCCCGTTCAATGACTTCCTCAAGGATACACAGCTTAGTAAGTGGCAGACCTAGGACTTAAACCGAGTATTTTGGCTCAAGGGGAAACAATCAATGCTAGGTCAGAGAGTGAATTTTTATCATAATGGCAAAAATAATCATCTAATATTCTATAAAAATTTCCTGATATTGTCAAATAGTAAGTTTTCTCGATGGTCTTTCAATAAAAAATTTATGTACTTGATCAAGATTCAAACAAGGTTCACAAATTATATTTAGTCAGTGTTCTTATATATTTCTTAAAAACTGTAAATTCCCTTTCCTCTTTTTTCCCTTGCATTTATTTGCAACATTCTGACTTTTGTGAACTTCATCTAAATGATGTCAATTAACATGTTCTTTTGTCCCCTTACTCTCCTGGAAACTATAGTTAGCTCTTAAAGTTTGATTAAATTCTGGTTTATTTTTGGAGGAATACTTCATGTGCTAATGTGTGTTTCTAAACACATCTCATCAGCAGGCATGCAGTGTTGGGTCATCTCTCTTTTTGTTATCTTGAGTTCTATCAAGAATTATCAGTCTGATTCTTTCATCATGAAGTTTTTTAACTAATGGCTTTAGCAACCATTGTTATTGGGACAGCAGTCATTGATATTGCTAGTCCCAGCCTAATACCAGGGATTAAAATAGAGATATTCTGATTCTGTACATCCTTTTTCATTTATCGGCTAGAATTCTTTCCCACACCAAGCATTTGGTTACCTAAAAAGGCAGAATAAATTGGACCTCCCTGGTGGCGCAACGGTTAAGCGCTGTGCTGCGGAGCTGTCCGCAGCAGCTATGCGAGTTCAACGTCCAGCCAGGGAGAATCTCACATGGTGTGGCAGACCTCCCCTGCCTCACCCGCTGCTCCCCTCAGCAGTGTATTTTTGATCCGCCTGTTCTGCTCCCCACTCTGTCTCTGGTGAGCCCTCTCTCCACCCCACACCTCTGGCCTGTACCCCAGCTTGTATGTATAAATAAATAAATCTTAAAAAAAAAAGGCAGAATAAATGTCTAATTCTTTTTTCTTTGTAAGTTTTCAAAGTAGTGAGTTAGTTCCCTAGCATACTCCAAAGTTGACCAATTACTACAAGAGGGGGAGAGGGAGCGGAAAGAAGGAAGAAAGGAGTAAGGAGGGAGGGGGCCCATTGTTCTAGGGCAAAAGACTGTGGGTGTTTGGATGATGGGGTGAAGTGATAACATACATCTGAAGAGGTGTGAACCTGTTCCCCTAAGTCATGTAATGTTGTAAACCAATGTTACCTCAATAAAGGGAAATGATTTTTTTTTAAGTTGAACAATTAGTTTATTGTCAAGAGTATTATGTACTTGTGGATTTTCATATGTTCAGTGTGATTAAATTCTACTCATTTTGATGTTCAATTGTCCCATGTTTGGCCAATGGAAATCCCTGCAAGTAGATTCCTTGGTGCTTTTTATGTGATCTCAGCAATCATTGATATCTTCCTTGATTTCCATGTTCATCTTATTCAGTTCCTGCGCCAGTCCTGAAATCAGGAGTTTTCACAAAGAGCTCTGATTCCTTTTAGTGGAAAAAGACATTTAGAGACATAAGTATGGGCCCTCAGAGTACTATTATTCCTAGGTACGGCCATTGTTTCTAGGTCTTTTCAGCAGACAGAGAAGGAAAGTATTTTTTATTTTAGGAGAAAATCCTAGACGCATGCTGAGATTTCCAATTAAAATTTAAGATTGCATGCTTTTTATTTAACTTCTTTAGCTATATAATGTATATGTATGTATGTGTATATGTATATATATTTATATATATTTAAGTGTATACATATATGTCTTGTTTCTCTTATTCTGAAAATCTTGAACCTAAAGTGAATTATTTACTTGCTTTCTCCTACTACATGTGTATTTCAGAATAAACATATATTTATGTACTATGATATGTATTATGAAACATATATTATGAAATTTTATTAACAACATCATTACTGGAAGGCAATTTAATATATCTAGTCAGGATTTTCTTTTTTAATCCTAAGGCAACATCTCAGTAGAATTATCTTATCAAACTATTGTGTTTTAAATTCATTTGAAATCATTCTTCCCTAGGTAACTAAGTCACTGAATTGAAATACAGTTAGGCTTAATTGTTTTGTTTACTTTAAATTTTTAATGCTTGTATTTTTCTTTTTGATTAATTTTGTTTTAAGATTATATAAAGTGTTTCTGTTGTCCTGAGGTAAAAATCCATATATTCAGAGAGGTCTTGCTTACATCCCTATCTCCATTTTATTTTCTCTCTCATCAATAATTGCTATTCTTTTTTTTTAAAGATTTATTTATTTATACATACAAGCTGGGGTGCAAGCCAGAGGCGTGGGGCGGCGAGAGGGTTCACCAGAGACAGAGTGGGGAGCAGAACAGGCAGATCAGAAATACACTGCTGAGGGGAGCAGAGGGCGAGGCAGGAGAGGTCTGCCGCACCATGTGGGATTCTCCCTGGCTGGGCATCGAACTCGCATTGCGCGCTGCCAACAGCTCCACAGAGCAGCTCTCAACCGCTGTGCCACTGAGGAGGCCCAATTGCTATTAATTCTTATTATCTTGTATTTTAAACATACATGATGTGTTCATATAAGTGAATAATCTCCCCTCTGATAGCTCAAAATGTAACATTCTGTACATAGTATTCTGTACTTTTATTTCATTTAATAGATATCTCCATAGCATGTAGAAATATTTCTCATTCCTTTTTATAGCTGCATGGTAATCCACTGTGTTTTAATACTAACAAATTCCATAATTTACCTAACCTGTTCCCTATTGACAAGCATTTGGGTTGCTTCCAGTTCCCTCTACTATAAATAGTGCTGCAATTAATAATCTTGTGCACACATCCCCAAACATTTTGCCAATGTTATACTTCTTTGGTATAAATTCTAGAAGTGGGATAGTTGTTCAAAAGGCAAGTACCTATGTAGCTTTGCTAGATATTATAAATCCCTGCCATAGGGGTTGTACCAATCTGCATTTCCAGTTTCAATTGAATTGAGTGCTTACTTCTCCACAGCCTCCCTAACAGAATATGTTGTCAAACCTTTGCATTTTTGTTTGATAAATGGCATCTTGGTGCAATGTTATTTTACGTCTTTCTTATTCTCCATTTGAGGTTTCTAATCCTCTCACACAGCTCCTGGCTCTTTGCAGCTGCTCAATAATTACTCTTTGGATCCATATAACATGGTATTCTAGGAAGATTAATCTATCTGAAGAATATAGAATAGTCTGGAATATAGAGAAAGGCAAGGAGCATTTATGAATTTCAAGACATAAGCTCAAGTCAGAAGAAGTGCAGTTCTTATTTAACACTTTTCTCTGGGGGCTGTAGAGTTAATGATCTGTCCATTCAGATTTTGCTACAACCCTTCCACACCCCTCCCCCCCCCCAATACTGTGTCTGAATTCCAGGGTCTTGGTGGGTGAGGGGAGGGGAGGCTCGGAAGGGGTGTCAGGCTCTTGGTCATTTGACCACCCGGGAACCTGCTGACACTCCCTTCTCCTCACAGACTGTGGTCATTGAGCCAAGGGTGTTGCGGCTGCGGTAGCCGTCCTTGCCTCCCCCCAGAGGACTTCAGCACTTCCATTGCTCTCCAGGGCTTCTTTCGTAGCCCTGGGGTCATAGGATATTCTGAGAGGACAGTTGATTTCTTATCTTCTGGACACCCTATCAGGCATTTCTACTCAACACTTGTACTGTGCTGGGTCCTTCTGGAAAAGAAGAGATGTTTTCTCTGCTCTGAAATGCTCTCTAAATCTATCAGCCTGGGTGGAGGGTAAAGACACAGGGTTTATCATAAACCCACCCGTTTCTTCCCTTCCACACTTTCCCAATGTTGCCCAGCATTGGGATTTCAATTTCAAATTGAACTGGACAGTTTCCTTTAGCTCTAAACCACCCTCTCTTGAAGCAAAGGACGGTTGCCTCATAGTGTACTTTGAATGTGGGAGGGTCACAGGAAGAAAAAAGGAAAGGGAGACCTACTTTCGTATCTTTAAATATTATCCCAGTAACATCAGTTAAAAGCATACATTGACATCGATGGCCATTAAGAAGTGATGAGAGGCAGAATGAGATATTGGCTGAGGGTTTGGATTGAGGAAGGGGAAACGTTTCAATACAGGCTGGAATTTGGAGCTGCCCAAGCAGATGATGGTATAAATGACTCAAATGAGGCCAGATGGAGGGTGGGCATGCTGATTCTGGGCAAAAGTGAAGTTGGCCTTAGCCTTGGGTGAGGTGTAGAAAAGACAGTCAAATTCTGGAAATGAGATCCCTTTTTTTCTGGGAGAGAGAGGGCGAGAGAGAGAACTTCTGAGGTCTCAGGGCTGAGTCTTGCGATGCTTCCACAGATGGGGAAAAAAACAAAGAGAGAAAGACAAAGAGGCCAGTTCAGAGAGACCAAGTCTTTGCTGAGCCCAGCACCATGTGGCCCCGTCCTTCCTCCCTGGATGTGGTCTCATTCTGGAGACATGAAAGGAGGATTCATTTCAGAGCATCTGATAAATAGGGCAGGCAGGTGTGTGCATCTGACTCTCCATCTGCTGCCCCAGTAGGCAACACCAGAGTAGTGTCCTTTAAAGTTATGCATCCTTAGGAATATTTGGGATTGTACTTTCTAGCCCGCCACCCCAGCAGATACAACTGTCCTCAAAAGCAGTGTTGGCTTACTTCCTGTTTAACATAACAAACACTTAACATGCTTGGAATCCTGCATGGTACAAATGCATGGCTCAGACTTCTAGCTCGTGACTACATCTGACCCAGTGATGTGGTGTTTAGGCTGCATAGTGTTTGCATTGCTTTATTTTTAACTAATTACCAAAATTTAAAAGTCAGGACTTTTCACCTAAAATGTGGATTTCAAACTTTCCTGGAAAAATTCATCTGGCCACAGGGGGCCTGTATTTTCACATTGCAAAATCAGTTAGAGCTGGGGGGTTCCCAACTCCCCCAGACAAGCATGTGCCTCCATGTGGTAGATCTGACCTGTCCGTCTGCTGCGGTCCTCGAGTCTAAAACTCCTGGCTTGTTGATTCAACACACTTTGGTAATAAACAGATACACCTTAGCTCTTGACTCCACCACCTACGGGTGACCTTGGGTGAGTTACTTTACCCCTTGAAGTTTCAGTCTCCCCATCTCTAGAGTGGAAATGATAATTGTGCCTAATACCTGCCTCCCAGGATGAAGAGCAAATAAGGTAATGCAGATTTAGAAATCATTGGCAAGTAGTGCTATGAAAGATGGGTGAGACAAATTCCCTACTGGCCCAGTTCAGGTCCTCTAAAACAAGTGAGAGCCTGAGAAATTGTGATCCCAGGCAGGATGTGCCCTGAGGAAGGGGAGGGTCTGTGCAAGGGAGGTTAGGAGCAGGCTGAGCCCCTCAAGCTGTGGGGCAGGGGAGGATCCCTAGATGAAGAAGGGGCCTTAGGGTCTGGATTTCTGTAGTCTTCCGTGGGAGGCAGGCAGCCCAGCTGGGGCATACATGAACCTTGAAACCCTGCCACGTGAGACAGAGCCCAAACCCTAGGAAGGCTGGCCTCAGCCCGACAGGCCTCTTCTCGGCTGAGATTCCAGGAACTGGCCCTATCAGTTGGGCCCTGTTTCAGGAGTTTAGTTTCTTGCCATTTCTCCTCAGTCATGTGTCTGCTAGCGTCCGACAAAGTGGGCGGGAAGGCGATTAGCTGTCAGGCCTCCTTCCAGCAGGGAGAGTCGGAATGTGGCTCCCAGGGGAGCATAGTTAGCATGCAGATGGACAACGTGGGAACCCTGCGCAAAGTGGGTGGACCCCAACTCAGTGATCAGACTGCCTGGTCTCTCAGGCGAGAGAGCTGAAAAGCAGCCGGTCCTCATGTTCCTCCACCCAGACCCTTCCTCTTCCACTGTAGAAACACAGGCCACTCCTGGGAAGGCTTGTTTCTGGGCTGCAGGAGGATTCTGTACTCACAGCCTTTTTCTCCTTCCACTCAGAGCCTGGGAAGATCTCATCTGACCTTCTCTCTGTTCTGGAAGCCGGTTAGGGAGGAATTGTGCCTTTTAAAGAAAATGATATGCAAACAAGCTTCAGGACACTGCTCATCACCAAATGTCAAAATCGTGTGCGTTTATGTGGAACATCTTTCCTTGAAAGAACTCTAAGAACGGGCATACTGACCACCACACTCTCCAGTCCTGCTTCTGAGGGAGGGAGAAGCAGATCAGCGGTTAACAGACCCAGATGCACAAAAAGGCCAAGCAGGCTGCTCACAGCCACACAGAATCTCTGTGGGAACTGCGTTGGAATCCAGGTCCTGAATCCTGTCTGTCCTCAGTTCACCAGCCTCACCCCCCCCCACCCCCGTCCTCACCTTGATGTATTTGTAAAGGATGGAGGTCCGTCCCTTTTAGGATGAGGTGAGTGAAGCACACACCTGTATACAAAATTTAAAAATCTAACACTGAGCCTCCCTGATGGCGCAACAGGTTAAGTATCAGCACTGTGAAGCTATCCACAGCCACTGCAGCAGGAGTTCGATACCCAGCCAGGGAGATTCCCACATGGAGCAGCAGACCTCTCCTGCCTCACCTGCTGCTTCCCTCAGCAGTGTACTTCAGTAGATCCTCCTGTTCTGCTTCTCATTCTGTCTCTGGTGAATCCTTTCACCACCCCACATCCCTGGCCTACACCATAGCTTGTATGCATAAATAAATAAATCCTTTAAAAAAAATAAAAATCCAACACTGAAAATAAATAATATTTTAATGCATATTTTTAAAGTAAAAATGAACACCAAAAATCTATCATGTACAAAACATCAAATTTAGACAAAGCCAAGATCTGGCCTTGCATATGCATGACTCACCTCGTTTGCTTCCTCTAGTCCCAGCCCGCTGAATGCACCATCCTCAGAATTTGTGTGCAGTGCAGGAAGCATGGGCTTTGGCATCCCGCAGACAAGAATTCTGTTTTGCTACTTGTAGCTGCGTGACTTTAGGTTAAGAAGTTGAAAGTCTTTGAGACTCCACATCCTCACCTATAAAATGGAGGCAGTTAGTCAGGATTACCCAGACAAACAGAACCAACTGGACACACACACAAACAGATAGATGATACATAGATAGATAGATAGATAGATAGATAGATAGATAGATAGATAGATAGATAATAGATAGATTTTATACCCAAGAGAACTGGTGATACAGTTCCTATCAAAATGTGAAGATTTGAGAACTAGGAAATGCAATTGTGTTAAGTTCTAGTCTGAATCCAAGTCTGAAGGCAGATGACCAATGTTTCAGCTCAAAAACAGTCAAGCAGAAAGAATTCTTTCTTAGTCAGTCTTTTACCCTACTCAGGCCTTCAATTCATTAGGTAAGACCCAGCCATATTGGAAAGGGCAAGTCTACACAATTTTCTTATATATGTTTTTTAAAAATAACAATTCCTGTTACTTTCTGGAAAAGATCCAAGGAAATAGGTGATCTCAGACATTCTTGAAAGGAGAGTAAGTAGATTGTATTTTTCTGGAGGGCAACGTGAATAAAAAGCTTTAAAACTGTGCAAACTCTTTGACTCAGTTATGACATTCCTTGAAGTGATATCCTAAGGCAATAATAGGAGATAAAACAAAAATGTTAGCAGGAATTCTTTTTTTTTTTTTTTTTATTTTTTTTTTATATAATATTTATTTTTGTTATTCGTATCTTTTACATTATTATGTATTCCCCATAAGTTACCACCACCTGTTCACCCGTGGAGCCATCACCATAGTCCTCCGTGCTCCCCTCCTCCCCCCCTTTGAGCCCTCCCCCTCCCCTCCCTCCCTGCTGAATGTTGCTTTCTTATTTGGCTCCCCTATAT